>JAHWFP010095345.1:0-11164 GCA_023313725.1 Lithobius niger | reverse complement strand
TCTGGCTTATTCGCAGCTTATTTATCTGGCTTATTCGCAGCTTATTTGACTGGCTTATTTAAGCTGCAAAAATGCACATGTAGTTGGACGCTCGCAAACTTCTGGCAAACCCCAGCCATTCAAATGATCCCTCCCCAAAACCATTCAATCACCCCGTGAATTGTATCACAAGTATACATTTGATTAACAGATTTATTTGGAATGTCAACCACCATTCAGCAAATTAACCGCTGAATGTTTGGGCAAACATACCGCAAACATACGGAACTATTAATTTTTCTCTTTGTGTGCGAAGGAGTTTTAACGAACACCACAATATTCTAATAATGGCGTCTCTGCTTTCCACACTTGATTCATAGTTCTCCAACCTATACGTTTGAGCAGGAATTGAAGAAAAATCAAAAGTTATCCATTGAATACAAACACGTAGTTGAAAAATTGAAACTTAAATGTCAATAAAAATGGATATTCCAATCTGCATATGAAAAATATATAGATTTTTTTCGTACACTTTTCTATTTAAAGAAAGTTTTATCAACTGTGATCTTGATAAACCGAAAAAAAAAACAATCTCTTCTTCAGACCTAACAAACAGTCCCTCTGTGATGTCAGGCCACGCCGGAAGGCACCGGCATTTGGTGCCAAAACCACGACCGATGGTGAATTATTTCATGCACTTACCACTTAGATAATAAAAGGAATTTATACAGTTCATGTGGCCTAAGGTTGTACCAATTTGAGTGGGTGTGCCCTAGTTGCACTATCAATTCTGATTTCAAAAAACGACCATAATTTTATGTGACATTGGATTAATGTAGGAGGGAGTGCACGGGCAATAGGTCACATGCGGCGAAGCTCAAGATTCTTTATGACAAAAATTCTTTCTCTAAATTTTCTTGACGGATGTAACTTTGTTACAATTATATAGGCTTTTGCTTTCTTTGGGGTTAAAATTTCTTATCTTATTTACTAGCGGAGTCGCTCGCTTCGGTCGCTCATTCCGCGTCGTCTCGCGGCCCCCCCCCCCCCCATTTAATTTGCCGTTCGGTCGGTAGATGGCATCGTATGTTCGCGCTGCTGGCCGTTGCGTTCCGGGTCTCAGCGGGGCTTGGCTGCTACTCTTATTAATAAACAAAAACGGAACGTTAAATGTTTAGAGTAAGGATCTAAAAGTCAAAACCTAGAAGGAACATGGACAAGCTTTGACAGTCAGGGTCTAGCTGTATAATTTTGTCAGTAAGAGGCTGGAAAGCATTAGACCCTTACTACCCGGTGGTTAGATTAGTTCTAGTCTCTTCGGACTGAACGTGTGTATGAACGGTTGTAGCAGGTTTTCTTTGTTCTTAAAATATTGTTTTGGAACTTTAATAACACAATTTTCTTGTGAAGTTTGGCATTTTGTCTTTTGATTCTTTAGAATTTTTATTATATTTCGTAGATTTATGGTAGAGGATTACCATAATGCTGTCTGCTACGAATATGCTGGCATGTTACTAAATGGAAAAATAATTTTCAACGTAAAGCAAAGCAGGAAACGTATAACCATACTACCACTTGATCATCACATGGGTCATTGTAGGATGATTTCCAGTTTTTCGTGAAAATTTATTATTTGTTGACCACCGGGTAGTAAGGGTCTAATGCTTTCCAGCCTCTTACTGACAAAATTTTACAGCTAGACCCTGACTGTCAAAGCTTGTCCGTGTTCCTTCTAGGTTTTGACTTTTAGATCCTTACTCTAAACATTTAACGTTCCGTTTTTGTTTATTAATTCGTGTTACTTTTAGAATTGACCGTCAACTGCACTGTTTTACAGTTGACGGTCAAAGCTGATAGTTTAACACAAGAGACCCTAGGCTGACCCTTACTAATCTAGCTATCGCCAATGGTAACAATAGAGACAAATCCTTTAATCTTCAGTCTATGTCTTGCAGCTGACGTTTGCTAATTGGTATTGTTGCATAATAACAATGTTTAAAACAATGTAAAACAATCAATCTGGTGGTTTAAAGCTCCGTAACCCCTGAACCACTTGACCAATTAGAAAAGGCCTTATGAAAAGGGCACATCTACAGAGCAATACCTGTAAAATGAGCTAAGAACCAGCTTTATTGGACAAATGGTTTGACCTGTAGAGAGGACAGACGAAAGTATCCCCAGAACAACAACAACAACAAGAAGAAGTTGAACAAGAAGTTGTCTATTTGGCCCCTGTCTGCATCTCGGGTTTGGCTGGACCGAATTTCACAATTTTTGGACTGCAGACAGGCCTTTACTAGTCAAGGCTAGACTCCAAATTTGGTTTAAATATGTTTACTTTTGACGGAGTTATACGCTCTCAAAGTTGAGGGTTTAACACAGAGGTCCTAGGTCGACCCTTACTAACACTGGCTATCGCCAGTGTTAATAATTTGCCATTCCGTCGGTAGATGGCGGAGATGACATCGTATGCAGCTGATGCAGATTGCTGCTGCGCTGCCGATGACTGCGTTGCGGATCTTGTGTAATTAGATGCATAGATAAGCAACTTTGTAAAGTTTCATATGGGTAGATACCTACTTCACGAAATGCAAAGAGTTTTATGAGAAAATGACAACAATTATTTTTTGATCAATGGGGAGACGAAGTGCGTTTTCGTTCATTAACTCCGCTTTCGTTGAACTCAGCGTACAATAACTTACCAAGGTTCATAGAAGGGAGATTGACAACCCAGGCGGCAGACATCCCAGAAGCACCATGCTGAATGATGACTGGCTTTCTGTTGGACAGACTGGTGTTGTATTTTCCATAGGGTATCCGTTGTATCCAGGTATAAAAACCATCCTTAGATTTAACTTCATATTCTTCGAATGGGTATCCATGGTAGGAAACAATTTCGGGCTAGAAGTAGAGAGACATTTTTAACGCAAAGGTAATCACTAAGAGAAGTTGCCTGAAAAATGCTTGTCTGTGCCGTCAATCACCTTTGAATTAGCTTATTTGGAAAGTAAATACATATGCGCCGACTTCTGCTGCCTTTTGGACATAAGAGGTATATTGTCACTGAACGAAAGTCTGAAGAACTTAACACTATCTGTATAGTACTATCAAGCGAGGAAATGCACAACGTCATTGATTTTGAAGAAACGAACAAGCCACATGCCTTCTTAATTACTGAGTGAAAATCTGATATGTTCTCGTGCACCTTGCAGCAATCTTCAGAGGTTAAGGATATTACTGCCGCTAGATGGTGCCACGGTAGGTTCGACGATTATCTGTTGGTTCAATGTGCTTTAAATGTCAAGAACTCTTGAGGGTGGAATTGAACCCCCACCCTTTGAGATGAGACCAAAACCCAGAGGCCTAACCGTTCGTTCTCTTGTGGGGGCGTGGGCGGAGTGCTGCCCCCCCCCCCCCCCCCGATCCGTCCTGTCTTCAGTACCTTAATTAATTAATCAAACCGGCACCAAGCCTAAAATATGTACCTTGTTTTTAGTTTGTAGGCTTGTTCCCAGTGTGATTATCATTTAACGTGCACACACACAGACACACAAGCTGACACTGATCTAATCACTACACAAGGGGTACTTGTCGCCGCACCTTACACCAAGTGAAACAAAAGCACCACACAATAAAGTATGTATGACAGTAAACGCAATAACCACCTTCCTTTCGTTACTCTTGGAGGAAGGGTGCAACAAGCGTTTCTCTAGTGGCAATAGGAAAAATGATCCTTTATGTGTGTATGTGTGCACATTGAACGCTACCCAGGGCCATATTCCTTTTTGGTTGTATCAGAGTGTTGCGAGGGTTCCGTTTGCCGCTCAAGACAGTCTGAAGTTCTAAAGACAAAGGAATAGGTTTGCATCTGTATTTAAGTAACATTTCTTAGCGCCATTTGACGTTCGATCCTGTAATTTCTTCGTTAAAGGGATGTCCCGCCCAGCGCCATTTTTTCCTATCCTCCACAAGAAGTACGGCCCCAAAGTTTTATTTTCTCACCTTTAGTCAATCCCTAGCTAAAAATCTGTTTTAAAATGTGGCGTCTATAGGATATTTTCTGTTGAATATAGGGGAACTTTATTTACGTTCGTCCCTTACAATAACCATGACGTTTCATCTGTGTGTGCATGTATTAATTTGCTAATAATTTCCACGATCATCAAAAGTCTAAAAGACTAATGCAATAAAAATTAAAAATAATTATTCCAATAGATCGCCGAAGCAAAATTGTAGACACTAGCCATAGAAAATTATAAATTGTGATGTTAAAATACGAGAATCATTCCGGTTTGTGACGACACAATCTTTAACTTGATGCCGTTTCGTGTACTATTCCCAAAGCCAACTGAGACAGCAGCTACGTTCCTCGCTGCGAGGAACGCAGCTTCCACCCCAGCCGACCTTGGCGCCGGTAAATGCATGGATGACGACTTGCGCGTGGTTGTTATAAGGCAGGTGGAATGCTATAAGGCAGGCCGGGTGTCCCTTTAAGTTATAAGATGTGGAATTCACTTACCATAGACATGCGAGCTTCAGGTTCTAAAGTTGTTCGGATTGTGCGATTACTACGCATCGTCAACTTAACAAACGCTAAAATAAGCAAAATAGACACAAAACCGATACAGGCGAATAAAAAGGTCGATAAGACTCCATTAGCTGATCTTCTTCTATTCGGGCTGTGGGTTGGAAAATCTGTAAAAGAAATTTAACATATCAATTTGTAAATTGTAAGCAATCGAAATGTTCCTATCTGCCCGAATGCTGCTTGTTGACCTTTCTGTTTTTTCCGTTTATGTTCAAAGCCGAAAGGTCTATAAGTAGGGTAGCCTGAAAAGGTTTTTTCGCCACAACGTAATTGTTTCCCATTATTTTACCCGAAAAATACCTTACACGTTAGGCATTGGGGATGGATATGTCTTACCATAGTCCATCGAGCCTATTGCCTTCAGTCCATTGTTCACACGTCAAAAAACTTACTTACGCCAAGGACGTTTTCAGATGGCGCTACTAGTAAATGTAGGCGGAAAATGCTGGTGATTTACAATGTGAATGTGTTGGAAGAGAATGAATAACGACCAAATTATAACAGACTAAAAAATTCAATAGGAAAGAAATTTAAGTAGAAACAATAGGCTAGAAATTCAGCTATCCTTTATCCCATGAAATATGCTTAATTAATAGTATAAAGGAAGAAATATTATGGAAAATAAGAACAGTGTCACTTGTTCGTTCATCAGCTTTGCTGCGTAGTTTTGTTAGCATGGCGACCATCCGCTGCATTGTCGATGAGTAGAGCACCCGGTTTTTAACGATTTTCAACGAAGAAGTAAAGCATATAGACTGTAAATAAAAAGGATGTACTTTGTATGTTATCTGAAAGGGGCACGCTTCTCTCTCTCAACACGTTTTAATTTTGGTGCAAGTGGGAGCGGGGGGGGGGAGATTTCTTACTGCAGCTGCTAGTCAGTGGTATAGTGGCAAACAAAATAGTGGCGGAGCTATGGTCAGGAAATAGGCAGGGGGTTGGGGGTTGGTTACAGCTCCCAAACAGCACACGCACGCGTTTGCCTTGCACGGTTTCAAGTCCTCAAGAAATAATCCGAAAGGTGCTTGGTTCAGTTTGACTGATTGTTGGTTTCCCTGTTTACCAGTTTTACTACATTCTGTCAAACCTATATATTAACACTAAGAACACTGTGTTTTCCTTGGGATACGGACAAAATAGTAGATTACCTATGTCGACAAAATAGTAAACAAGATAGTACAGCAACTGCTAAGAGAATAAATCGACAATTGGTGATGGCAGCGCGCAAACACAATAGACACTACATCGAGTCAGAAAATAAGTAAATTGAGAAAAATACTCGATGAGCCTGCTCTTGTCGAGAATAAGGCCGGGTTTACGCAACGACTCGCCTTTGCATTCTCGCAGCTAGAGTTGAATCACAACGGCAAAGTTGTCGTTGCCATGGTAACAAAGCTATCCGGATTAGCTAAATCCTACCTCGTTTGAGTAAATGCTTTAAGTCTTATAATCCGTGACAATAAGATAAAGAATTCCTCCTGACGAAATTTTCACAGCTGCTTCCGAACTCCGATTATTCAGTGTTTTCATTGCGAGTCGACATAGCTAAAACTACCGCCATGTTGGAATTTCAGATGATTTCTAGCTTCTAGCTGCGAGAATGCCAAGGCGAGCCGCTGCGTAAACGCACCCTAAATGCCGCTCCGCCGCTACGCTGCGCTCTTGCCCTGTGCCCCCCCCCCCTCCGGCGGGTGCTGATTCACTGGTGCGTCGTACGTACGAACAGCTGATTTTGTATTTTGAGATTGCTGATGGTCAGAACGGAGAATAATAGGCAGTTAGGGCACGTTTACGGAATCACTCGCTTTTGCATTCTCGCAGCTAGAAGCTAGAAATCACCTCAAATTCCAACATGGCGGCGGTTTTATGTCTGCCGCCTCACAACGAAAACAGCAAATAACGTGTTTCAGAAGCGTTTGGGAAAATTGTTTCGTCATGAGGAATTATTTATATTATTGGCACGGATTATAAGACTGCAAGTATTTACTCAAACGATGTCGGATTTAGCTAATCTATTTAGCGTTGTTGCCATGACAATGTCGCTTTTGCCATCGCGATTGAGTTCTAGCTGCGAGAATGCAAAGGCGAGTCGCTGCATAAACGCGCCCTTAGGCTTGGCTTGACCACAGCTATTTTTTTTTTAACACTGACGGTTAAAAAGCCAGTTTCGTAAAAACAATTTGGCAGCCGGGGCGGGGTGGAGGGGGCACACCAGGCTACCAAAATTGTGGTGTTTTAATTACTGACTCAATAGATGGCACCACTGATGTGCACGTCCAGTTGATGTTATCAGACCCTATACTTCCGTTATCCGTTATCCAGTATGGTTTTCCCCACAGCACACACCACATTTTATTACTGGTACGGTACCAAATACGAAGTCGTTTTTTTCATGCATTCGTAGGCCTACTGCCACGAACGGTATGAAGGATCCGTCTCCAACACAGTTCTACCCCATGTTTCACCGTTCTTATCGAGCCCTGATCCCATGCAGTCACTTGTCGAAGTAGTGTCCGTTTTTACTTTTGTGGAAAACTTACGTTAAAAATTACGCTGTGTAACTTTTGACCTTATAAATATGTGTGAAAAATATCCCTTGTGCTGTGTATAGTCCAAGCATACGTCAATAAGCAAGAACAAGCATTTAAAACAAACTAAAAATTAGATTAAATTAAATTCATACCGGAGGAAAGCAAGCATATGTAACCGGTTCACAACAAAACATGCCAACAAAAACACTTTAACACTGAGTCAGATCGTATTGTCTTTTCCAACTGCTGGTTGAAGGTGCTGTCACAACACGTTCTGGGAGTGAGTTCCAAGAATCAATGGCTGTCACAGTGGAACAAGACTGTCCAACAATGGTGCGGATTCGTGGTTTCGTCAATTTCATGCTGTGTCCTCTGGTTTGTATGACAGTCGAGCGTTGAGAAAACTGGTCGACAGGCAAAATCACTTCGCCAGACAGAATTTCACGGGTCTTGATAAGGTCACCTCTTAAACGCCTATCAACAAGGGTTGTCAGATCAGTTCTTTTCCAGGAAGGCATTTTGTTTCTCGAGTCAGGGCTGACTAGTGAAAAAATTGCATGTCTTGCGTCCCGACTCTTCGCCAGTTCTCGTACACGCCAGGAAGTTAGAGCATGTTAGGGCGCATTAAGGGCACGTTTACGCGACGACAGTTTTCTCGCTCACTAGCTTTTACTTGATCAATACTAAATCTGATGGCTGCTTCTCGCCTTTACCGGAGTATGCGGCTTTTTGAGTTGTCTATACCGTACGTAGTAACCATGGCAACGACGCAGACGCAAATCTGCTCCTCGCGCCTCATGACACGGCGTACGATGCTTGCAACATTTGAGCGTCGATTTATGACAAGAAAACAATTTTTACTGCAGTACAAGACGACGGACTGTTTTTTGTATGCCGGCATACGATGGTTTGTCTTCGATGCGATAGCCACGAAATGGCCATCATGTTAGATTTTGAATTCTCGCTGCGAGAAGCATGAGGGAGAATAGCAAATTTTGGAAATAGCGTGAAATGACAACAATCTTGTAGCAATGTTTACAATTACTGTAGCACTTTGTTCTTTACCCGTGTTGTTATTTACTAGGAAACAGGCTTTGGGCCTATTGTAGGCGGAGCGAACGGATCATCATTTCAAACTTATATTTAGTTTTTATTTTAATGACGATACGACATTTGTTAATAATTCTTAAAAATCTAGGTGCAACACCTAATGGGCCTTGTTGGGCAGTTTGCCTTTTGGTGTGACGTACTACTGTTCTTTGCTAGCCTTTTTCTTATTTTAGCCTTTTGTTTTAATGTAGGCCTATGTTACGTGTAAAATTTACGTTAACAAGCTTTTGTTTGCTCCAGCATTTAGTTTTTGTTTAGTTATTTGTAGCCTCTTTTCACACCCTACACTGAAGACGTAGGCCATCTCCCCGAGTAAAAATAAAACAGCACGTATGGCCACCGCTGTTTGAGCTCCCGCTGGCAATAATTCTTACATTGTTTACAGAAACTGCTGTGCAAAATGTAGTCCTTATATTAAAATATTAATAATAAGGCGTTTAACTGCTAGCCAAACAATCATCAGTACGATAGTTTTTAACAATTGTCAGAAGATTCAAAAGGTTCACAATACTGCTTTGGTATAAGATTTGACACCGCCACCAACGAAAATGTTGAGCTGGCACACCTCTATCACGCACTGCAAGATAATATATTATTTCCAAACTCTATGACTGCAACAGCGATCTCTATTATATAATCTGAAAGAAATAACCATCACAATTTAGGTTAAAAATGTGTTTGCTTTTAGACTTAGTTTTAGGCCTAATTTTTAGCGTTTAGGCCTAATATTTATCTCCGATTTAGTTTCGTTAGTAGCAGGTAACAACGGTGGTACGAGATTAAGTATTCCTTCATGCGATGCAACACGGTTTTGGTTTCGAGTCTTTACGTTACCATGGCAACCAGGAAACCTTAAACTGAGAGAGGCGGGCTTATTATTGTTTCGTGTTTCGTGCTTTCGTGTTTCGTCTGATGTTAATATCGGTTTGTAATACCGCTTGGCCTTGATACGACAATTTCAGGTTTCATATTCGGGATTCCCATCGCTAGTGTAGACACCACTTTCGTTGCCATGTTGAACTGAATAATCTCCAAAGCATTCTTTTTTCAAATGAACTAACGTGTGTCGTTAATGGAATCCTTTTGTTTTTTGTGGTTGCGTTTGTTACTGTAGTGGTTAAATGGAACGGTCAAATGATATTATTTCATTGAGTTACGTCAAAAAAGATTAGTAGCTAGAAAGAAGCAACTAAAATTTAATTTGCCGTATTTTTTGAAGTTCACTTGACTACAATTAGCATGGTGTATGCTTCGTCGAAATTCCTTAACTATTCACGATTCCAAATTTACAATGGTGAGTGTTAGATATTAATTCGAAAATTTTAAAATTTCTTCAGTAATAATTGTTCGATTTACGTCAAATTTTGGATCAGCAATACTTTTGGGGGTATAAAGCGTTGTGCAAAATTTCATTTCAATCCGACCTTTCGTTTGGGCTCCACCCAGACTAAAAAAGTGCAACCAACGGACCAACGGACCAACGGACCAACAGACCAACAGACCAACGGACCAACCAACATTTTGCAATTTGGTGTCCGTTATAGGCTACGCTTCGCTCGCTCGCTCCGCCAATGATACATACAATTTGTTATCTATTACCGCATTCATGTAGTAGCAACGGGAAACTAATCGTAAATAAATAACGGTTGACTAGCAAATAGCTTTCGGCGAGCGAGAATGCCTTTTTTGCATGAACGCGCCCTTACGCAACGATTCGTCTTTGCTTTCTCGCAGCTAGAAGCTAGAAATCAGCTAAAATTCCAACCTGATAGCGGTTTTAGCTCTGTCGACTCTCAACGAAAACAGTCAATAATGTAAGTTCAGAAGCGAATGGGAAGATCGTTTCTTCAGGAGGAATTCTTTACCTTATTATCACGGATTATAAAGCTGCAAGCATTTACTCAAACGATGGCGGATTAAGTTATTCCAGGTAGCGTTGTTACCGTGGCAATGCCACCTTTGCCACCGCGATTAAATTCTAGCTGCGAGAATGCAAAGACGCGTCGTTCCGTAAATGCGCCCTTGACACTGCTCTGGAAAATAAGATTTTGGTGATGTTAAATCAACTGGTCTGGGGTCAGGAGCTTTAACGTCCTGCTTCTCTCCCATATGGCCTTGTGCAAACGTAGGAATACAAAGCGAGAGTTAGTGTGCGTGTATAAATTAAAAGCAGCCAGGAGCAACGCTTTGCTTGGTGAGCGACGCTCGTTCTAGCACCTGCTCGACGGGAGAGTTGGCCAACCCGTCTGTGACGTCACCACGCTAGCAAAATCGCCGCTCCACACAGCTTCGTTTATAAGGGCGCATTTACGGAACGACTCGCTTTTGCCTTCTCTCAGCTAGAAGCTCGAAATCATCTGAAATTCCAACATGGCGGGCGGTTTTAGCTCTGCTGGTTCGCAACGAAAACAGTCAATAATGTGAGTTCAGAAGCGAATGGCAAAATCGTTTCTGCAGGAGGAATTCTTTATCTTATTGTCACGGATTATTAGATGCAAGCATATATTCGAATTATGTCGGGTTAAGCCTAATCCAGGTAGCGTTGTTACCATGGCATCGACACATTTGCCATCGCGATTAAAGACCAGCTGCGAGATTGCAAAGGCGAATCGTTGCGTAAACACGCACTAAACCTTGTACGCGTGAGCTTACTAATGCGGGTCGTTACTTCGATCCAACTACACTTTCTCACAACTTCACACGTCTACAACAGCAAGATTCGATGCCATATGGCTGAATGCCACTGCAATCAAAATACTTCCGTAGCGACGTCACCACGCTTGCGGAGTCGCTGCTCCACGCTGCTTCGTTTATAAGTCACGTACGCGTGAGCTCCCAGGATGCCATGCGAGAAATGAATCACGTTGGAAGAGGGATGGGTGGAATGTAGGCGAACGTGCGTTATTGAGAAGGACGTGGAGGGGTAGCGAGGGAAGAATCTACATAGGCTTTTTTT
>JAHWFP010095344.1:46024-60991 GCA_023313725.1 Lithobius niger | reverse complement strand
CTTCCGAGTCAGATTTAATTTGCAAGGGTTAAATAATTACAAAACCATTTTTATTCTAACTCCGAAGTAGGCAATTAACATTAACTACCCATCGTGGTGGCAGTAAACCGTGATTAGATAGGTCATAAAAGTTTAGTTAGGACGTTGATGCTCTTCTCCTAACCGTGCAGTAGACACGTTATGCTGTTTTTCCGCAAAAGTAAAATGATTTCTTCTAAAATAACCACAAGTATGCCAGATGTCGGTGCTATAGACAGTAGGCACCTCAAGACCCTGTAAGTGCCGCTACAAAACTGGTGGCAGCGGTGGGATTTAAAGGTGCTGTGCCACTACACTCCTTCCCCCCTGCCATACTACCATGCCAGTTCATCGTAAGTAGATGATGTCGCAGTAACATTCAACCTGCAACCCCTACAGATATCCGTAGCAAAGCCAAAAAGCTACAGAAGTAGATGTCAGCCTTAAAGTAAAAACAAGGCCCATCAACAACCCCGTATCCAGCTGGAGTCGGGGAGCGGCAACCCTCCCTTCACAAGCCGTGAAGCAGCAGGCATGCCTTCGGAAGGCAGGTGTTTCCGTCCAACCCTAGATAAGTCGGCCTCAAGCAGGACACGATGCTCCTAGAGTGGACCGCTGGACCATTCAACTTGGATAACGCAGTGACAGTGCTCAAATTTCAACCGGAAGTGCGACCATGACAACATTTTGGATTCTATTTTCGTTGGGTGATTGGATAGACTGACCGCACAGCGATTTTTCAGGAAATTCAGGTTAGTGCATATGGGTATAGTCCGGTTGCCAAGCCGAGTGTTTTGTTTCATGCATTTTATGTATTTAATTATCCACCTGAGTGCTTAGGTAATATAAGAGTGTATTTATGTGTCCCTGACTGGATTGGGTTATAAGAGAAGTGTTTAAGTACTCGCTCTTTTTAACTTTTATGAGAGTTATTTTGCGGCTGCTATTTTAACTGTAAAGATTTAAAACTAGAACGTTTTTTCTTACTATCTGCAAAATACTTACCGCCAGTCTACATGCTGAATTCGTTTAATTTTGCTTTTCCCATGCTCAACCACCCATAAATCTTCAATTTATGAATTTCAACGTCAGTTGCCCTCTTTTCCCGCCAGGCCCGCTACTAGCGCTAGCGCTGCAGCCGCCTGCCTCTTGGGGAAAACCCCATTCGTTTTTAAGCACGCACGAGTGAGGTCGTGCGTTTTTTCCCCCAACAAAGAAACATGGCCGACCACAAGTGAAGATGAGCTGGCTAGGATCGACGATCTACTTAACGATAAAGATTTCGCATCGTGCACGCACCAAAAGACACCACTCGATCTCCACCCTTTGTGCAGAAGATGTAGGGTATGTGATTTTGTGTCCAAAAAAATGCAATGTTTGTGAAGCACACAACCCAAATTCCGTGAAGCGCATTCTGTGGACGTGGCGACGATCCGATCAGAAACTGGGACAAGTGAAGAAAAAGCAAAAGAAAGAACAATCTTCCCTTGATCGACGATTGGCAGAAATGGCCAAGGACCCTCAGGCACCGATCTTCGTAGAAGAATTGGTGGTTAGTGCAACCGATTCGTCATCGGAATTTGACAGTTTTCCAGTTGGTGGGAAATCTGTTTACCCACAGGGATCGTTGGGAGCAATGGTGACGGCGGCCCGGGACACGGCAAAATCCATTGTTTCTGAATGGACGACCGATATGGAGGACAAAGTTGTGCAAAAAGTGAGGACTACGGTGCTTTCACATGTGGAAACGAAATTTGGGGAGTTTAGAGGTGATGTGATGGGGTCAATCGCGGGACTAGTATCAACGGTGAACGTGTTGATAGCCCAACAGGGACTGTCAAATAACTACAGTGTTGGTACCAGTGCTGCAAAAACTTCCCACACAGGTGCTAGTTTAATTTCGGAGCCGGTTTCGGATGGATCCATTAAAGAATATGGCGAGCAAAATGTACTCCTAAACTGCGACTTATCAGTTCACGTGGAGGACTCTACTGCAATACTTGTCAAATCTCTGGAGGAGCACGAGACAAAGGGTTTGCTGGCGATCCAAACAAAGGGTTCGTCGGTGATCCGAACAAGTGGTTCGTCGGGCAGTGCGCTACAGAGTAAACCGAGACTGCGCGATGGAAAGACGGATGCAAAGACAAGGGACAGTCCGACTCGCCACAGTGCTGTGTCAATCTCACGAAAAGAAAAGGGAGAAGGAAAACATTCTAAGAGCACTATACCCATGACTGTTAAAAAGAACAGTGGGCACGTGAGTGGGGTAAAAGCTCAGGGCAATCTGTCAGCACCCAAGAAAAGGGTTAGCGGACAGGATAAAAACAAGCCCAAGAAATTAATCAATCCGTCAGCGCCCGAGAAACGGTTTAGCGGACAGGATAAAAATGTGCCAAAACTTAAGGAAGCACGTTCAGCCCCCGAGAATAGGGAAGGCGAACGTGAGGATGGTTGGCACTGGTCAAATAAGGCTCTGCCCGTGCCCGAGAAAAGGGTTAGCGGGAGGGCGTGTGAAGGTGACGAAAATATTGACACAGTGGATCCCATCCTTAGCAAGGCAGGCTATTTTTACTGTTCACCGGTTCGCAGCGATCACAGCCCACGTATAACTGAGAGCAGTTTAAAGGATGGCAGTTATTTTAGCGATCGCAGTTCACAAGACGATCGCACATCGGTCGCAGTTCGCAGGAAGATCGCAGTTCGCATGCAGATCGCAGCTCACTTGCAGTTTGTAGTTATCATGGGCCTCATGAACGTCAAACACCCCGATGTCACCCTCCGGACAGAGAAGAGGATCGCATTTCGACGGTTCGCGATTTTTTACCAGTTTTCTCCGGACATCGCCGGACTTCTCCGGACATCCCCGAACTTCCACGTATCAACACAATTCACCAGTACGAGTGGTTCTCCCGCTGGTCAAGGAACAGACGCAGGAATTTTACGAGGAGGAAGGTGAAGACGATTATGAGGATGATCAGTTCTACTACCAAGACCACCTTGCTAGGAGTCCATGGGTCGACAGCCCGATAGGCGGAATCAATGGAAATGAATAACTACACAGGTTCCCTTGTAGACAAAACCGAGGGGAAGACAAAGAGCAGTATGTAACAGGTGAAGTTAAGGAAGGACCAACAAGCATAAAGCTACCACCTTTGCCCTCCGCCAGCAGGGGAAGCAGGGAAGAGTCCGCGTGGAAATGTCGGAATGCTGTGAGATGCCGTTGAAAACCGGAATAAACGTTGGTGCACCAAATTGCTAGACGTTGTACGTAGACAACTGGCAGTCTGGGGAGAGCAACGGGCAAGCATACGTGGCTGGGAGTGGAACAGGAGGCGTGAGTGATCGGGATGCCATTGCGGATGGGTCATGGAATGGGTATAGGAGTGGTGAGGGTGCATCTGGCGGAACAGCGGCAGGGCTGGCTAGTACGGCTGCAGGTAGGGATGGGGATACCTGAGGAGACCGGAAACGAGCAGAAGTTGTAAGGGCTTTTTGGCCTAAAACCCATTTGGAGAGGATACCGGGACTCCAGCTGTCAAAAAAAACCTCCGGGAAACCTCGTTTTCACGAACTCTTAATTTTTTTTCTCCAAGTCATGGCGCCCCCCGCCCTTGACTTATCAGACCAACTTCAAACCACTGAAACTCCAGGAGTTACCAACAGGAATGGCCCATCATAGAAATTCTTAATAGCCACATTTTTCAACTTTCATTCTGAGAAAACAGAACCCAAAATTTCCATCTGGTTCTCCAGCTACACGCTTAAGAAAAAGTCACCAAACTGGGCCGCAACACACCCACTTCCGGTCATCGTAACTCCAACTAATTTGTACAAATGTTATTACTTCTTTTTGATTTTACCAGGCATAAAGCCGACCAAGTTTAGCTTAGTTGTGGAATAGGAGGGGCTTCTTTTGCAAATCTACTTACCCTCATAAATAGGATGTGAACTTGTCAAATGAGATGTTTTTTATGTGGTTTGTAGCGCGCACAATTATATGAAAAATGTCCATGTTAACTAAGTTCTGCCTATGCAAAGTTAATGCCCCAACTTTAAATACGTTTTAGTATTTTTTCACTAAATTAATTATTTAATCTTTTGACATTTTTACTTGCCCTCTGAACCCAACCACGTGCTCGACATTCAAAAGATTTTATGGCAATTTTACCGGACACCACTTTTTGTTTTTGTTTGTAAATATTAATGCGAAAATCGCCGAGGGTGACCAGTTCCCAATGCAATTCTAGCTTCCCCATCCTTCTATTAAATCAATCCAGTTAAAAGATCTGTTTTCCATAGTCAATAATCAATATTCTGTCCAAAACACTTCGTCCCCCCCCCCCTCCCCTCCTTCAATAGTTGCGATACCTAATATCTTAGTTTTAATTTTTAGGCCTTTTCACGTTGTGAGTTCAAAACTCAGTTCCTAAGGCCTCTCAATTCACAAAAGTCGGCAATTCCCTTTGCTCTTCTCATTGCCAATAATCCCTTCCAACCAGATCACAGGATTCAATTCCCTAACCACTCAGAGTGCAAAGCTACCCTGCCCGTCCGCGCTACCCTACCTACTCCCGGTAGTGACAGCCTGGCTGGTTTTGGTCATGTCTCTCCTCCTCCCAAAGTTTCACAACCCCACTCTACAGGGCCGCGCTTTCCCTCTACCTGCTCTACCTGCTGGCCAAGCATCAGGTATAAAACTCAGCCCTAGGAGGCAATCTTTAGCACAGCTCACAGATCTCAAGCTAGGAGGTAGTCACGCCGATCGGGATAGGAACGATGCCGTCCGAATGTTGCCATGTCGGGCACTATGGTTGTGGTTCGTGTCGTGTAGTTTAAAATTAAAAGTTTTTATTTAGAACCCCAAATCTAAATTCTTAGTTTAATTTTAAAGCAACTCCTAGTTTGATAAATTTATGATTTAACTTCGTACATCGGCAGTTTCTGAACTTCCGAACGTCAGGGTGGTTCCCTTCCTAAAAAACCAAGTCTATCTTAATTATTTTAATCAACTTAATTTAAGTGAAAGTCCTGCTTAAATTGCTAGTGCTCCCGTTAGGCCGATATAGTTCAGATTTAACTGGAAGTTTAGTTGAGTTTGTGCGCAAACTACATACTGTAGGCCTTAGGAGGTTGAAACACACCTGAGTGAACTTTCTTGATGTGTAAGGTAACTGTTTTTTTAAATGCCAAAGTTCGTTTGTTGAATTTAATAATGTAAATTCATTGCTTTTTTTTCAAAAGCTTTCAGTTGTAAAAACGTGATAAAATGTAAAGTGTCTTTTTATTCTTACTGTCTATAAATAAAACCAAGCGTTTTAAACGTCAGTTGTTTTTACTCAGTTATTAATTGTAGAGTTAAAATATTACGTAAACCCCCTTTTATTCGTAACTCAAGATTTTACTGCAATTAATGTTACTCCACCTGGTGGCAGCGCGTACCATGTAAAATAGTACTTGTTAGCCTATTTAATTTGATAAGATATTTTCGCTCCATTCCCTACATCGGCCATAGCCACGACTGTGCTTTGATAACCCAACAAAACACCAAAAGTATTATTTTTAACAAGACTGAAGTCTACCTGATGTCGGGGATGTTACAAGCACCTCAGCCGTCGCAGCATCCGCCGTTACAAAGTAGATGGGCAATAGAGCCTTCGTGTGCGAGCGGGAGCAGTAGAAGGCACCCCAAGGCGGAGGAGATGGTATCGGCGAAATCCACGGAAGTTTATACTTTAGGAGCGTCCGAAGGCGGCCTTGAAGATGGAACACTTCTTCAGTAAGGGAATCGTTGGAGGTTTGTAGGCAAAGGTTCTCGATAAGCAGAGTCGCAGCCTCTGACCGGAGCGCAACCAGACTCGTGTTGTCGGCACGGAGAGCCATTACTTCCGCGAAGAAACACTCTGTCGTGGCGAGGACAAATCTAATGTTGGCGTCCACGTTCTCCATGTCCTTGACGGAAAGGTATAACCCACGGATTAAGGCGGCACGCAATATCAAAGCAGGAGGGAAGGGTGGTGGGCATCCCAGGGGCGGTGTCGATGCCGGAGAAGCCCAGCCGGGCAAATTTGGAAGCAGAGGCGGTACAGACGAGGAAGAAGGAGTATAACCGAAACTGTTGAAAAATCGGAAAAATTAACGCTACGTTCATCTTCATCAGGCTACTTTCTAGTTGCAGTAGGAACTCTGTTTACATCTTGTCGAACTCGTACTGGCTTGGAAATTTAAACCGTCGCTCTCGCGCTCCGACCATTGATCTTTACGATGTTTGTTGCGTTGCGTGCTCCACTTCTTCTCGAATTGTCTGGTGAGGGTATGGTGTATCAGTTGACTGACAGTGGGAAATGATGGTGGCTGTATGTGTATGTTCATAAGGGGAATCTTTGCTTTTTCCAAGTGCTGTGTGGCTATGGATTCCAAGGCCTTGAGGTGTGCATCTCTTGCTGAATTGGAGGCGAGTAATGTTGTCGTGTCATTCCAGGCTATTGTGTGTCTTGTTTCTAGTGGTGTGCTGCCATACCGTTTTCTGGGTCTGGCTCTTTAGAGCTTGTGGCTGAAATATGATCGAGGATTCGCACATTGATTCCTCTTCGTGTTTCGCCAATGTAAACTGCATTGCAGTCGTTGCAGGGAATTTTGTAGGTAGCCCATTTGGTTTTGGGACAATGGGGTGCCAGTTCCTTTCTTGATATTGTTTTATTGCATTCTGCTGGTGGTACCTCTGGTGTTGGTTGCGAGGCTTGGCTTTTCGTCTTCCTTCTGGTGAACTAGGTGTGGGGGTTGGGTGTTGTTGTTTCCATGATCTGTCTCTCATGAACTTGCTTACTGCTGTTGCTTTCCGGTGGCAGGTAGATTCTGGTATTTTGGTTGCAGGGAATAGAAGTATGTGGCGTTAGGAGCATCTTTTTTTTAATTTACACTGTTTCTGAGGAAGCAGGAGAATCCTCGTTGCTTGATGATATCTCGAATGGGTTCACTGTAGCTTTTGAGGTAGGTTATGGCTACATGCTGGCTCGTTGAACTCTGCTCTAACGTGTGGGTGTCACTAACTATGGGGACGTTGATTTGCGGTTTCTGGTGCGTGGCTTTTTGGATGCACTGGTTCAAGAAATTCGCTGGGTATCCTAGTGCAAGAAACTTTGCCTTTGAATCTTGGAGATTGGGAGTGGCTAGGCTAGCTCGGGATGAGTTTAGAGTAAGTCGTCTCATCTCGTTGAGCACAATGGTTTTAATTTTGTTGCGTGGGGTGTCCTGAAGTGAATGGGATACCCCAACAGGTGGCCATTGGCTTCTTGTATGGTTGGTACTGGAAGTTTCCATCTTCGAGTCTTGTGATTAGCAGGTCGCCGAAAGGGATAAATTTCTTTTTCTCATCTTCTTTGGTGAAGGACAAGTCCTCATGCAAAGAATTGAGACGTTCAAGGATGGGGTTGTTTTCATTTTCTTTGGATGCCGAAAGAACATCGTCTATGAACCTCCGCCAATTTTTTGGTCGTGGTTGAGAGGTCATTAAGTCGTGGTTGAGAGGTCATTAAGTCGTGGTCTAGGTATTGTAGAACTATTTAATCTTTAATCATTTAATTTAACCTTTTTGGAATTCAACCGGATGAATATTTAGCCTCTTCGCTGACCTGATTACGCACTCGAGGATCAAGCGGTGCGTAAGGCTGGGAAATAGGCTTTTTACATCAAATGATGTAAGTATGTCGTCTTTGCCAAGGGTGACTTCTCTCAGTTGGCTTATCAGGTCATGCGTATTTTTGAGGCGGTGGTTTCCCCAGACGTATTTGTATAGTCTGTTGGTGACAAACCAATCGGTTGGTTGGCAAAGGGCCTCCTTTGGCTTAAGTGATGATCCTCGCGTGCCTAACCAGGTCAGCGAAGCGGCTAAATATTCCTCCGGTTGAGTTCCAAAAAGATCACGATCTCGTTTAAGTCATCCTTTCAACGATTTACGTGAAATTCGAAGATCAACCCTACCGGCAAATAAAGGGAACGCCAATGGGATACTCATGCTCACCAGTGCTTGCCGAAATAGTTCTACAATACCTAGACCACGACGTTATGACCTCTCAACCACGACCAAACATTTGGCGGAGGTTCATAGACGATATTTTTTCGGCATCCAAAGAAAATGAAAACAACCTCATCTGTAATGTCGGCTTGCCGAAAAAACGATTGGAGAGGATACATGGCCTCTAAAGATCAAAAAACTCATGGAACTTTAAGAACTCGTGGAATAATGGCCATTTTAGTCCATTGTCGATTTGCCTGAGAGGGGAAGACCGAGGTCTTTTTGGACACCGAAACGCAAAAGACCTCGGTCTTCCCCCCTCAGGCAAATCGACAATAATGGACTAAGACGGCCAAACTTGGAACCATTTAATAGCTTGACACAATAGCTACCTCTTCGGGAAGCCAATCTTCAAAATTCCATCCTGAAGTCTCACAATCTCCATTTGAAAACCGATCCAAAATTACCGCAGCGCTCCTTCATCATGGCTGCCATTATTGTAAAACTTGTATCTTGTATTTCTATTTTCTTACCTTTATTTTAGGGCAAAGAGCCCACAACACTAGCTTAGTTGTGAATTAGGAGGGGCTTCCTTAATTGGTACTTAACCTCACATACATGTAGATACAGACAACCTTTTAAGTGTGGTAATTTTTATTGTGTTGATATGCAGCAACTCTTATGAAAAATTTCCACCACGATCGAAAACTGTCTTAACTAAAAGGTTAAACATCCAACTTAACTTAATGCGTTATAGCATTCACTAAGCTAGTCTATTTATCCATTTTATATACTTTATTAATAATCTTTTGCTCCAGAACGCTACCATTAGTCCGAACTAATTCGACATCGGCAATCACCGGACACGAATTTTTATGTAAATATTTTTGCCCTAAATCTCTACCAAAACTCCGACTGTGACCATCCGAATGTTTGCAATAGCTTGTCCTTCTATTAAAACCACAAATCTTGAAAAGATCTGTTGCCAAAGCCATCCCAAAGCCACCCCCCCCCCCCCCAGATGTGGTGTGTAAAACTGCAGTTTACCGTTAAAGCTTATTAAATAGTAAGGATTTATTTTTTACCCGAACCAAAGTATTAAGCTTTAACAAGAGCCATTTTACAAAGCAATCGTGTAAATAATCAATCAATAGTCAATATCCTAATGTAAAGGCCTTTCCCAAATGTAGCGGCGCTTACAGGGTCTTGAGGTGCCTACTGTCTATAGCACCGACATCTGGCGTACTTGTGGTTCATAAGTGGCGATTTTTACTTTCACGGAAAAACAGCATAGCGTGTCTACTGCACGGTTAGGAGAAGCGTGTCAGCGTCCTACCTAAGTTGTGAAGACTTATCTAATCATGGTTCACTGCCACCACGATGGGTAATTAATCTAATTGCCTACTTCGGAATTAGAATAAAAATGGTTTTGTAATTAAAATAACCCTTGCAAATTAAATTGGACTAAAAGTCAAAATTGTTCTTCAAAACAACCTTCTTTTCTGTTTCAATAAAACAAGACAAGATTTATACACACGAGGTAACTAGTTGGTTACGAAAAATAGAACTAGGGCTTTACAATAAAAAGCACTGGATTTACAAATAAATCGACACTGAACTTAAAGTTAAAGTTCCATTACAATTTGGACTAGAAAAAGTCGAAGTGAGTTATCGCAACTCTAAGTTACAAACATGACCCTTGCAGAATGTAAAATAGTCTTTGATTTTAGTGCAAGAGTTGCTAAAACTTTCAATCATCACACTAAATCTAGGTTAGCGTTATATGGAAAACTACCTTTTGAAAACTCCTGCTTCAACGATAACACATGCTAGATCTCGGTGATCTTGGATTATTTAATGAACACTGAGTTCATAAACAAAGAAAAAAAGCCGGTTTTTAGGATGGAGACCTTAAACCCTTAAATTATGGGTGCCCTAAATCAAAATGCCGATTGCGTTTGGCTACCCATAAGTTCCCTCAAAGTCTAGAAGTTTAAGTTTAAGTCTAAAAATTTAGAAATTCTGTTCCAAAAATTAAATTCTAATAAACTAAACTAGTTACCCTTGAACCACTACCTTGCCCGGCATGGCAACCTTCGGACTGGACATCTCTGCTCCGACAGCCGTAGTGACCTCTAGCCTTTGAGTCCTTGAGCTATGCTAACGAAATTCACCCTCAGCTTGGTTTTATAGCTGCTGCCTGCAGGTAGGAGGGAAACCGCGGTCCTGTAGGAGAGCGACCGGGAGGGGGGGGGGTTAGAGGTGGACTCCTGGAGGAGAGACTGACCAAAACCGGCCGAGCTGTCCCTACCGGAAGTTGGCATGACGGCGCGGACGGGGAAGGTAGCTGAGCGCTCCGAGTGGAGGGGAATGTAAATACTGAGTTCTGATTGGAAGGGAATTGAGGGAGCTTGGATGGCAAAAAAGGGAATTGCCGACTTTGGGTGTTTTTAGAGGCCTTGGCTTGAGAAGTGCATTGAGTTAAACTCATAACAACGTGAAAATAGGCCTATACTTTTTTAAATATAAACTACAATGTTATGCAATGCAACTATTGAAGGAAGGGGGGGGACGAAGTTTGATGCTCAAATTTAAAATAAACTGTTATTAATAGAAGGCAAAGGCTATGTTGTGCATTCGGAATTGAGATCACTATGGTCGGAGCCCTGAAATAAAAATACAAGATACACACTGAAAATGTCCAGTAAAATAATCGTAGTTGAGTTGCCATTTTGAACAAGGTAGGGTTCATGAGAAAACGTTACGTTTAATAATGCTTTTATAAAAGCCTAGGCAAAAGATTAAATAAACAGCTTGTGTTTTATAATGCTATAACGCATAAAAATTTAAATGTATTAGCGCAGCCGCAAAATACCATTGGTGTGGTCTAAGTTTTCATAGTTGCTAAAATCGTCACCTTAGTAAAATAAAAACATTGAGGACTTATAAAACAGGTAATTTAGCACAGCACTAAGCTAGTCGGCTTTATGCCTGTAATAAATTCGAAAAATACAAATAAATATGTACATGGTTGTAGAAAATGGCGACGGCGCTCAGTTTGAGCACTTTTTTAAATTGAGTTGGTGACCAAAGTATGGTGAATTTTCAAGTTCTGTTTTCACAGGATGTTAGATTAAGTTCGGGTTGATTAAACACTGCAAACTAGAGTCGATTTGGCTCATTTTCTAGGAAGATACGAATTTTTGAAGTTGAAGGTGGAAAAATAGGCCTAGCGTGTTTTGACGCTAAGAAAAAAAAAGTGTCCCAGAGTTGTTGATGGTTGGTGTCGGGTCTCCTAACCAATCGACAGGAATTTTAGGCCTCATGCCTTTACACAAAGTTCATGAGTTGAAAAATCAATTTGGCCTATCTTTCACATGTCCCTACTCTTTCAAACGGCTGTGCATCAAAACCATTTGGTCTACCGACTTTCCCATTGTTCTCTTGGCCCTCCACCAATCAGACCCCCGCAGCTCTCCTCGGCGTCCGCGCTTTGGTTGCGAGAATCCGCTGCTCCAGCATTAAAATGCCCCCCAACCCTCCCTCCTTAGCACAGCTCACAGATCTCACAAGCTAGAAGGATCTAGCCGGTCGGGAGTAGTGTAAGCGCTTTTTGGCCAAAACCCTTTTGGAGAGGATACCGGGACTCCAGCTGTCATAAAAACCTCCGGGAAAAATCGTTTTCACGAACTCTAATTTTTTTTCCTCCACACATCCTTCTACTCCCTGCAACTAAAATACCAGAATCTACCTGCCACCGGAAAGCAACAGCAGTAAGCAAGTTCATGAGACACAGATCATGGAAACATCCAACCCCCACACCTATTTCACCAGAAGCAAGACGAAAAGCCAAGCCTCGCAACCAACACCAGAGGTACCACCAGCAGAACGCCATAAAACAATACCAAGAAAGGAACTGGCACCCCATTGTCCCAAAACCAAATGGGCTAGCCTACAAAATTCCCAGCAACGACTGCAATACAGTTTACATTGGCGAAACACGAAGCGACAAAATGTGCGAATCCTCGATCATATTTTGGCCACATGATCTAAAGAGCCAGACCCAGAAAATGGTATAGCAGCAGCACACCATCCAGAAACAAGACACACAATAGACTGGAATGACACGACAACATTACTCACCTCCAATTCAGCAAGAGAAGCACACCTCAGGGCCTTGGAATCCATAGCCAAGGCCTTCGATAGCCAGCACTTCGAAAAAGCAAAGATTCCCCTTATGAACGTACAGCCACCATAATTTCCCACCGTCAGTCAACTGATACACCAAACCCTCACCAGACAATTCGAGAAGTGGAGCACGCAACGCAACGAACATCGTAAAGATCAATGGTCGGAGCGCGAGAGCGACGGTTTAAATTTCCAAGCCAGTAAGAGTTGGAACTAGAAAGTAGCCTGAAGAAGACGAATGTTGCTATTAATAATTTTTACCATCATTTAATGAAAATTCTCCAAAGCAACTGAACAAAGTGCTACGTTTTGACTTTAGCGTTAATTTTTCCGATTTTTCAACATGTCAAAGCATTAGTCAAAGTAAAAATCTCAATCGCATTTTCACTAAGAACCGGAACTGGCTGAGTGAGCTGAGTGAGTGGAGGTGGCGACACCATAGAGGAGCGGGCAGACGTGATGCATATCCCGGAGGATTTAAGAGGCACGGTGAAATAAAGAGGATTTCGGCCGAACAACGGAAGGCCAGGCACAGAAAGCACAACGTATGATGCGGTTCATTGGGAAATGCAGCACTCTTGTGTAGGAGGAACATGACGAGATAGGGTTGTAGCCGGAACTGCTGGCGAGGAAATCAAAGGCTTGACGAAGCGCACTTTATAAGCCGGTTTAGTTGAGTCTGAGGTAGATTGGAAGGAGCCAGAGCGTTTCACAGCTCGCTGCCATTTGTGCCGTTCAGCACTCATACGGTACTCGCGCTGGCGTTCTCGGATCACGTTCCATTTTCAGGGCGAAATCGTGTTGCATATGTTACATCGAAATGTCAAACCGTCACATAGCCGGTGGTGCTGACAGCACGGGTGTGGATCAAAATGTTCACGTTGACCCATGAACCCAATACAGCCACAAGGCGAAGGATCAGGAACATTTGCAGGCGGAGCGGGAGGCACTGGATCTTCAGAAGAGGAAGAATCGGACGACATAATGTTCATACACGAAGACGGAAGTGACTGACAGTTGGCGGTGCACAACAAAGGAAACTTGCAGAAGCAGGCGACGTTCGCGCCAAAACTAGGATAGAGCAACAAGGGAACTGGTGGCAGCAGAAGGAAACTGAAGCAGCGCCACCGTTCGGTAATGGAAGACACGAGACATCATGGCGAGAAATAGAAGAAAGAAGAATCCAAGAGTAGCAATCCGGCCTCACCAGAACGGAGTTGCCAAGGTCAATCCGAGCAGGCATGGAAGGGCGTGGAAAGCCAAAAGAGATTGCAGACGTATAAGTAACAACCTGTACTGCCATGCTGTTGGCAATAGAGTAGTCTCAGAAAGACACGATGGGTATGAGCGGAACGTAGGAAGATTTTCCCTCCCCCCAAGCTGACTATCCCTGACGTAGCGGTACGGGGGAAAAGTTGATGGACGAGGAACAGACAGACCAGAGCTGCGGCGCAAACTGGTTGAAGCGAAGGCAAACGGACGGCTACAAGCCACGAGATCATAGGAAGGAACCAAAGAAAGAACAAATTGAAAGAACAAGTCAGAGTATGCTTTAAGTCGGAATGCCTGTCGTACCGTCCCAGAACGCGGCCAGAGGTCGGCTTTGTGGCCGGTGGTCCTGAACGTGATATTGGCGGATCCTACTGTCTTGCAGAGTAGTGTAGGTCTCTTTTCTTTCTCGGTACATATTACTCCGAACCGATCGATACAAAGGAACGGAGCAACGTACCCGTAGCAACAAGACCCACGGACCGACCTGGTCCGGAAAGGGAGGTGAAAAGGAGAACAATCAGTCTTTCGAAGAAAAGGGTGAAAGTGTAATGGTACAGGACACCCGGTCAGGCCTGGAAGAGGGCCCTGGTACCGGTGAAGTGGAAGACACAGGCTGGCGAACAGAGGACAGGGGTACAATTCCAGGGGATGGAGGACCCAGACGCTTGGTCAAAACAACTAATGAACGAGGCGTGAGAGAAAAGAACGCAGGTGACCGAAGCCCTGTGCTTGGCGATGAAGCTTCAGGAACATCCTCTTCGGAAGGAGAAAGTTCTTAGCATAACAGGCATGGAGGCTCAGCAGCTGGAGAAGGCAGCGAGGTTCCGGCGAACGTGGGTCCCGGAGGACCCGATGGCCTAGGGAAACAACAGCCCACTGAACTGTCAGATGGAACGGAACGGAATAGGAAGGCGGATCGAAGCAAACGGCGCAAAGCGTGGAGATTCCCGCGGTGAAGACCCGAGAGGGACTTCCGTGACGGCAGGTGGCAAGAGTGGAGGGCGGAATTGATGTAGAGCCAAAGAATGGTTTGGGCGACGGAAATGAACAAGTCGTGCAACTGTAGGTCCGGAAAGGAAGAAAGGAGCACAGGGAAGACCGCGGTCGCGGCTGACGGTACGCGAAAACCTATGTGGAAGTGGAGGAGATGGTCCGCCCGTAGCAACATGCTGGAACAGCCTGTGACAAGCAAACGGAATGAGCCGCAGATGGCATGAGAGGAATGCCCGGACTGACCGGAATCGAAGACGCATCGCAGAGAAGCGGTGAGAGCACTACCGGACCATGGCCGGTATCACTGGAGGAGTCGGCGTTGGCTAGTGTAACGGCGGATGCTACGACGGGGTAGGTGCTTGTAACATCGCCGCTCGCCTGGTGTAACTTGATCTTCTTACTATTACTTTGGGGTACTTTTTGTTTCAAACAAGCACAACAGCTACAGTCCCGGCGTAGGGAATGGAGCTACACATGTCCTAATA
>JAHWFP010095344.1:27930-41024 GCA_023313725.1 Lithobius niger | reverse complement strand
TACCTTTGCCCGGCATGGCAACAATCGGACCGCGGCATCTCCACTCCCGACCGGCGTAGCGACCTCTAGCTTTGAGAATCCTTGAGCTGTGCTCTCCCGAGCAGCGCTCGGGGCTGTGCTAACGAGTGTCTCTGGGTTTGGGGTTATATACTCATTACCGGAAGTCGGCGCGGACGCCGAGGATAGCTTCGGAGGGGGTGTGCGGGGAAGAGAGTCGGACATCTGGAGGAGGAGAGACTGACCCAAATCGGCCGAGCTGTCACTACCGGAAGTT
Organism: Lithobius niger; assembly: GCA_023313725.1. Classification (NCBI taxonomy): domain Eukaryota; kingdom Metazoa; phylum Arthropoda; class Chilopoda; order Lithobiomorpha; family Lithobiidae; genus Lithobius; species Lithobius niger. The sequence goes on along the minus strand of JAHWFP010095344.1, from coordinate 40,750 downwards.
GGAGTAGCAGCGCGGACGACCGGGGTAGCTTGAGCGCTCTGACTGGCTGACGGAATTGAAGTAGTGTTTTGGTTGGCTGGATTCGAATTGACAAAGGGAATCGCCGACTTGAAACTTAGAGGCCTGGCTGTGAATGTGCAAGTGAGTTTTCAACTCATAACGTGATTTTTAGGCCTATTAAAATAAACTACGACGTTAAGCATCGCAACTATTGAAGGAGGGGGGGGGGGGGGAACGAAGTGTAATGCACAGAATAAACATTTGACTTTGGGAAACGGATTGCTATATACAAGGCATGTTTTCAACGACGGAAAGCTAGTTTGTTTACGTTTTTAGAGGTTCGCTACGGTCGGAGTTTGGATGGAGATGCTATAAAAAATAAACATAAAATCATACACTGGGTCCATAAAAATAGACAAACATAAACATGGGAGCTCCAGTAGGGTTCATGGCAAGAAGTTAAATTTACCAAAATGCATTAAGTGCACAAATCAAAAGATTAAATGTTCCAGCTAGTTTTTAAAGGGCTAAGTGCAGTTTAGGTTAGATTTTAAACTGGTTTGAATATCTGACATTTTTCATAAATAAACAAAGTCGTCACCTGTTACAAATAAAAAATATCGTGTGTTAACAACATCTAAAACACAACTAAGCTGAAAAGTGTTTCGGCTTTATGCCTAAAGAAATATACATTATTTACATTTTAATGTGAAATCGCCATAGAGACGATTGTTCTTCTGGTGTGGAAGAATACTGCCCTCAGGTTTTTTCTTCGGTGGTGTTGAGGTGTCCTCACCACGAGCGTCTGATACGAGACCGCGTTTACACTGGCTGTCACTCAAGCCTTGAGGGAGTGACGGACGAGGGAGCTACGCTGCTCTCAGTGGAGGGGGAATTGAATACTGTCTTTTGGTTGGAAGGGAATATCTGCAGCTTGCAGAGCAAAGGGAATTGCCGACTTTGGAGCATTAGAGGCCTTGGCTTGGATAGTGCATCGAGTTTGGAACTCATAACAAAGTGAAATAGGCCTATACATTTTTTTAGTGAAAACTACGATGTTATGCATCACAACTATTGAAGGGAGGGGGGGGGGGAACGGAGTTTGTTACTCAAAATTAAATAAACTGTTTTTAATTGAAGGAAAAGGCTTTTACTGTACATTCGGAGGAGGTTACTATGGTCGGAGCCCTGAAATAAAATACAAGATACTCACTGAAAATGTCCGGTAAAATAAAAGTAGTCTTGTTTGACATTTTTGAACAAGGTAGAGTCCATGGAAATAATTTACGTGAAATATTGCTTTTATAAAAGCCTAGGCAAAAGATTAAAATAAACCAGCTTGTGTTTCAAGGCTAGAACTCAATAAATTAAAGTGTTTTCCGAGACTTTATGTCCAACTTGATTCACAATCATCTTCACCAACTTAAGATATCAGATCTTTTAAAACTCGATCTCACAATATCTTGCGAATTTTCAACAGCTTTAGCAAGTTTGGTGGTATAACTGCTTCACATCTGTCTTCCTCGGAAAATATTGTAATTTTTCGCCGTAAAGAACTATCATTTATTTACTGAAATTAAAGTGTATTATTGTAGCCGCAAATAATAACAAGAGTGCAGTCGAAGTTTTCATGGTTGCTAAAATCGTCACCTTAGTAATATAAAAACGTCGAGTACGGGTCCTCATACATGTATGTGGTTGAGTGCCGATTGTCAGCCCCTCCTACAACAACACTAACCTAGTCGGCTTTATGCCAGGAAATAAATTCGAAATACAAATAAATATTTACACGTTTGGTGGAAAACAGCAACGTGAATTGCGTGCGGCGGCGCTCAGTTTGAGCACTTTTTTAAATGGTTGTAGAGAACAAAATATGAAGAATTTTGGAGTTCTGTTTTCACAGGATGACAGATAAAGTTCAGGGCTATTAAATGCTGGAAACCAGAGTCGTTTTAGTCCATTTTCCTTGGAGATACACAATTTTAAAGTTGGAGTTGTGGAAATAGGCCTAACGTTCGTGAGCGCCATGTAGCGGCGCTAACTGTCACATTAGGTGCCTTTCAGGTGAGCACCGACATCTGGTGTTCTGGCGAATTCTTAGGTAGTACTCAGGGTGTCTACTGCACGGTTAGGAGGGGAGCGGCCATGTCCTATCTAAGTTTAAAGTACTGACTATCTAATGGTTCACTGCCACCACGATGGGTGTTTAATTGCAGGCTTGGAATTAAATAAAAATGATTTTTTATTATTTACTCATACAATTAAATCTACACGAAGTCAGACTGTCGTTTAAAACAACGCTTAGTTTTTTAATATAACGTGTTTAACTTTACACTACATTTGGAACACTATATGTTACAAAAAGATTCTTTGAAAGCTTTAAATTAAAGCACACGACGATTTACAATAAAATCGCCAAGAGATGAACGAATTAAAAGTTCATACACTACAATAAAATTTCTATATTACAGAATGCACCTCACATTATTAAAATAGTCAAAGTTATGTTTCAAAAGCCACTGCTAAAGATCAAACTAACTCAAATGGTAAACCTGGTACACAACCCAAGGCGTCTAAAGCTCCACGATTTAAACTATTTAGATTAACCTGTGTTCAACATAAATAAGAAATAAAGCCGGTTTTTCGGAAGGGGACCTTAAACCCTTAAGTTATGGACGTTCTAGGCCAGAAATGCCGATGGCGGTTAACTATCCATAATCATTCTCAAAGTCAGAAGTTAAGTTTAAGAACTATAATTTTTTGAAAGTATTCTTTTGGACTTCAATTCTAAATTTAAACTAGTTACCAACGAACTGCTACCTTGCCCGGTATGGCAACCTGCAGACCCTGGGGGACATCTCCACTACGACCGGCGTAGCAACCTCTAGCCTTTGAGATCAGTGAGCAATGCTGACGATTTCCCTCTGGAGCTGAGTTTTATACTAGCTGCTTGGCAGCCAGGGTAGAGGGAAAGCGTGGTCCTGTAGGAGAGCGATGGGGGTTGGAGCGGGGTAGAGAGACCTCTTGAGGAGGAGAAACTGACTCAGACCGGCCAGGCTGTCACTACCGGAAGTAGGCATGACAGCACGGACGGGCAGGGTAGCTTAGAGCTCTGAGTGGTGGGGAAATTGAATACTGACTGTGGATTGGAAGGGAATTGTAGGAGCTTGAAGTGCAAAGAGAATTGCCTACTTTTGTGAACTGGGAGGCCTTAGGAACTGAGTTTTGAACTCACAACGTGAATAGGCCTATAAATTAAAACTACGATATTAGGTATCGCAACTATTGACGGAGGGGGGGGGGGAATCGAGTTTGCTATTAAAATCTCTTTTAAAGTTTAATAGAAGGATGGTTACTGATCTATTGCAAGATTAATAGTAGTAAAATGCTTTATATACATTTGGATGAGGTTGCTATGGTCGGAGCCCTGAAATAAATACAAGATAAATGTCGTTTTGGACAAGGTAGAGTTCATGGGAAGAAGTTAAAACGTTAATAAATTGCTTTTTAAAGCACTAAGCAAAAGATTAAATGAACCAGCTTGTGTGTAGATGCTAAAACCCATTTCAAGAAATAAAATCACACATGAACCACCTACTGGCAGAAGACTGGTACCCCCATGGGGTACTCGTGTTCCCCGGCTCTGGCCGAACTCGTCTTACAAGAGCTGGATGAGTTTGTGGTGGACAGATTCCCACACATGCCAATATGGAAGAGATACATTGATGAATCTTTGCCACTCCTCTGCGAAATGAACTTGACTCCATCCAGACTACCCTCAACGAGTGGAACTCTTCCATCAAGTTCACCCAAGAAGAAGTAGTCTATGGAAAATTGCCATTTCTTGATGTCATGTTCTCCAGATCTGGTGGCCAGCTCTCTTTTACGCCATACCAAAAACCTTGGCACACTGGACGTGGTCTACTTTTCAGATCAGGACATCCCCGTTCACAACTAAGAGCACTCCTGCGGAATGAGCTCAGGAGGATTGTTGAGCACTCGTCCTCTCCGACGATTGGAAGCCAATTTCTTGCCCAAGCTAAAACTGTATTCCTTGAAAGAGGATTTCCAGCAAATTTAGTCAACATCGAGACGAAACGAGCGAAATGAGCAAGGCATCATGGAAACACCGGCAAGCCTAAAGACACAGAACTGCTGCCGACTCAACCTGTGGAACATGTCACTTACTTACCTGGTAGAAGCGAAGGTATTGTGCAGTTACTCCATCGACATGTTGTACAGAGCCGACTGCGATTTCCACCTAATCTGAAAAAGCTCCTCAGGTCCCCATCTGTGAAAGAATCCACACCTCCTGGCCGCCCCCCAGTCACTCCTCCTCCTCCCCCCCCCCCCTCGTAAGCCTCCACTACCCACCACACACCGTTACGCTACCACGAGCAAAGTCCGACCTCCTCCTCCTCCCCCCAGCCGCCCCCCCCCCCCCCCCCCAACGACTAAGGTGAAAGATGGTCCAGTCGCCCAATCTCAAGCATCCATTCAGTCCACACAGCCCCCAGCACATTTAAAAGGTCTCACTGGTGTACTGTATCAAATTCCCTGTCAAGACTGTGAAGCAGTCTATATTGGTGAGACAAAAAGGAGACTTGAGGTGCGCGTTGATGAACACGTGGGGGCCACCCGCCGTGGGGAGAAGCTCAATGGCATAGCCCAACACCACAAAAAGAAGGGACACTCCATAGCTTGGCAACATACCTCCGTGTTAATGAAATCTAACACAAAACATGGCCCCCACCTTCGAGCTTTGAAATCTTTTGCGATGAAACGCTTCTCTCGACGACGAGTCCCTCTCATGAACCTCACGGGACCATCTTACGACAATATTGAGGGCTTGGTGCACCATCAGCTCACAGCCGAGTTTGACAAGAAGTGGAATCTCCTTGGAAGCGATGTTATATAGATCAGTGGTCTGCTTCTCCAAGCGCGTCTTTTCGAATTTTTGTTTACGTTTATTTGGTGATGTGAGAACTTGTCTTTTCCTCCGTGTTGTGAGTGTATTTCTGAAGGAGAACGGTATTTTCTCCGAAAATTCAAGTAGAACTGTGAACTGTGTTCTTCCTGGTGGTTCAGGTGTGATTTTATTTCTTGAAATGACTTTGCAAAACCACTGTAATCGCTGTTTACCGGTTTTTGCTAAAACCCATTTTAGTTTACAACATTATTGCAGCCGCAAATAATGACAAGAGTGCAATCGAAGTTTTCATAACAAACCAAAACCGGTATTATAGTTCAAAATAAAAACATAGAGTGCGGGTCCTTCTAAAACAACACTAAGCTAGACGGCTTTATGCCCGAGAAAAAAAAAATATAAATAATTACAAATTTACAAGTTTGGTTCTTTGGAAAATGGCGATCTTGAGTTGCGTGCGGTGCGCTCAGTTTGGAGCGTTTTTCAACTTGCTGTAATTAATTGTTGGAGATGTATTTTAAAGTTCTGTTTTCGCAGAGTTGGAGTTGGAGTTCGTGGCTATTAAGCGCTGAAAACGGGGATAGTTTTGAACCATTTTCCTGGGAGTTATATAAAGATGAAGGCTTGAGCATAGGCCTATAGCGCAACTGAGCGGTAAGAAAAAAAAATGTTCCAAGTTTTTGATCTTTGGTGCCGGGTATCCTAACCAAGCTGGATTTTTGGCCAAATGCCTTTACAGCCAAGTAAAAAAATGGAGTCCCCGAGTTTTTGATTTTTGGTGCCGGTTCTAACCATTCTTCAGGATTTAGGCCCCTTGCCTTTACCTCAACTCAAACCACCAAAAACCTGAGGGAAACTTCGTTTACGGCAACGAAAAATTTTTTTTTCTAAGCACCTCAGCCGTGAAAAACCCCAACTTCAGCCACCTGTAACTTCCAGAAAAAAGGTCCGATCAGTCACATCTATAAAGCTCTTAATAGCCACGAACTTTATCTGTATTTCCCCGGAAACAGAACATCAAAATTCCATCTGGAAGTCATTCTACAGCATTTGCAAAAAGCACGAAACCAATGCCGAAATAACTGTAGCGCACGAGACGCCATTTTTCGCAACTTTGTAAACATTGTAATTATTTCTATTTTTCACTTGGGCATAAAGCCAAAGGCATTAGCTTAGTGTTTATTAGGAGGGGCTTCCACTACGAAGGTACTTAACCTTATATTTAATTGTACAGACACTTTGCTTTGATATTTCTTGAGTAGATTTAAGGTGACAATCTAAGATGCACTTGAGAAATGTCCAACATCCAAAACCTAATTTTTGCGGCTGCAAATACTGTTTAATCTATTTAAAATGCGTTTTAGCATCTTGCTGGTACTTTTCAATTTTATTCTTAGAATAATCTTTTAACGTAATCTTTTGCCATCAACCCTACCTGAGCTTAGGCAACATTTTAACTTACGAATTTTCCCGGACACGTCTTTTTTATTTAAACTTAGTTGTTCCTTGAAAATCGGCTTAGCTACCCAAATCCTAAAGTTAAACCTGGCTTCCCAATGTTAAAATCCGAATTTATTGAGATCTTTCCTTCAATAGTCGCGATGCATAACATCGTGGTTTAATAAGAAAACAATCCATAATAATTAAAGGTCTTTTTTTCACGTTCCAAACAATGAGTATAACTCAATTGGCCTCTCTCTATCACGCAGTCCATAGTTGTTCCTTCAAACGGCGCCGTAGCTCTCCTGCTCGTCCGCGCGAACTTCCGGTTTCTAGCATAAAAAGCCCCCGCTCCCCTCACTCTTCAGCAGACGCTCAACAGATCTCAAAGCCAGAGGTAGCTACGCCAGTCGGTATAGGAGATGTCCCGTCCGAATGTTGCCATGCCGGGCAATGGTAGTGGGTTCGTATAGACTAGTGTTAGCTTAGAAAATTTAATTTTGGAAACCCCATTCGAAATTTTAGTTAACCTAACCTTAGCTTTGAGAAAATTATGGAGGTGACGCCATAGTCGGCATTCTTGGTCCCCCACCCCCATAACGTCAGGGTTCACGGTCCCTTTCTAAAAACCAGCTTTCTTTCCGTGTTTATTATTATGAAGTTAATCTAAACACTAAATCTGCAAGTGAAGACGTATTTGATGGTCGATGCCCAAATATTAAGGGTCTACAGATTTGTTGATGTGATCTTAGGTCGGACTAAAGAAACAAAATCTTGACTATTTTTGTGTAATTCCCGCGGTTTGCAAGTCATAACGGGTTCCCGAGGTCCCACAAGCATTTTCTAATCGAAATTGTAATTTTACTCTTCACCTTGTAATGTGAAGTTTGAGTCAAATTTCTTGTAAATTCCTGTAGGTTTTTCCTGTCGTAAAAATCGCCGTGCTTTTTGTTTAAAGCTTTCTTGTTCTGACACTAGTTGATGTTAAATGTAATTGTGTATATTTATCCACCTTTTAATAAACCAACGAGTTTGTAAAACACCCGTTTTTCTACTAGTGAGATTAATTGCATGAAGTTGTATCTAAGAAACCACTTAATATTTAAACTTAGAGCTGCAATTAGAAACACCCACCTGGTGGCAGCGAATACCCCCCTTTAAAGTTATCTAGTTAGCCTACAGTTAGACAAATGACTCTGTTACCCATGCTGGGCCAGAAGTACATGCGTGCTGTTTTCCGCAAAAGTAAAAACCGCCACCAAACTAGAAGTTTAAAGGTCAAAACCACATTGATATCGACGAGGCTGCAAGCACCTTGAGAATCGTAGCTTCGGCCGCTACACATGCCCCCACACGGGAGATTTCATTTGGGGCTCCTGTTGAACGTCAAATGAAAGCCTACAACAAAAGGTTAGTGCACATAGGTATGTCATAACACAAGCTGCCAAGCCATGTAACTAAAATTGCAAAGAAAACACCCTTGGTTCATGTAATCATCAAACAACATAGAACGTTCCAACTTCTATGGAGTTTGGCGGTTTCCATTTACTTTCAGAATGTGAGAAAAAATGTTTTTGAGCTACTTGTTCCTAGCTCCGGATCAGTAACAAGTTTAAAAGAACACTAATTTTACGTTAAATAAAATTGCTAAGTTTAGTTCTCGTTTTTGTGATTTTGTCGCAAAAGTTAATTAACGCAAAATTGACAAAGTTAAAAACACTAGTTTTACAGAAATAAACGTTATTGGTGGTCCGCGCTGCCTGTGCAGGAATAACGTACACACCGTTCGAACATTTAAGCAAAATAAAAGTACAGGTTATGTTTTTGTAATTTAACAGTTAAATGATACAATCGCAACATTTAATGCTCTCTCGTCCGCCATTCACCGAATGCTATTTTGATTATCCAGGAAAGCTTCGAAAAAACCTCGAGGCGCACTCCTCAGGACCTAGCTTTCGATAAGGTTCGGAATAGAGGGTACTATAAGTGCATGCGCAACTATAAGCTATATTTAAAGTTAACAAATTACCGCTGGACCGATTTAAGGTATATCAGACAACTTGTTTACATATGAAAATTAAACACAGAAGGGTTTTGAGGTAGACCTTATAACTTACACATTAAATACAATACTGGGAGGTTATATGGTTTATACCCAACAACCGTTTAAACAGGGCTATCCTTTATATCCCAGGGGTAGACAGACAAATTTTTTAAAGAAAAATGTTTCGTGAAAACTTAGAGGAGATAGCCAGGGACCACTAAACTCCCGAAAAACATCCCTAATGAACATTTCAATGAGTCGTACAATCTCTGTAAATTTCCTTCCACAAAGGAAGGTGTTGATAGTGACAGGGAGAATAACATTGGCACTTAAAGTTTCGGTGTAAAGATCCGAAATGGGAAAGCTGACAGTTTCTTAGAGTGAGGTTGCTCTGACAACACACCTTTTAACAATTAAAAAAAATTACACAAAAAATGGTAAAAAGCAATTTTTTTGCTCCACCACTGGTTGTAACGGCGGACGCTACGACGGCTTAGGTGCTTGTAACGCCCCCGGTTTCCCTGGTGTACATGGAGTTTCAGCTTGAGGTTATTCGGTGTTAATGACGACTTTTTACGTTATTCAATACAGCATGGACACTGTCCCAGCATGGGGGATGAAGCGCCGGTCCTAATTAAAGAGGCCTAACCTTAAACTGTCGGTATCGCTGCCACCAACGGTGGATTTAACTGTTTTACTAGCTAAAATCTAAAGATGGGCTACATATTTAATCTTACACTAAAATACAATTAATCAATCTAGCAAACGACTGAAGCTTAAAACTCCTGGTTTTATTTTAGCAACAGAGAATGAAAAACAACACTTTACATTATAGTTTGCTTCGGACAAGCTTTTGAATTAAATTAATTAAAAGCAACAAGTTGAATTTACAAAAGTAGCAATTCACACGTTTTCAGACCAACAACACTTGTGTTTGGAATAAAAGTTTAAATTTTCACAATAGAAAAAGTAATATTAGGTGCTCCCGGAGACACCCACAAGATAACTGATAAAAGTCTGACAGTATATTTCTACATGATCAACTGTCCACAGTTATGTTTCTAAGTTTTCCAAGTACAAAAAGATCAACCTCCCTTAGTTCCCTCGAGAACTGTTCTAAGTAATAAAAAGCCCGGCAATTTTACACTTAGGCATCAGTTTGTTTCAATTTGACTTCCACAAAGATCAAACCGTCAATTAGTTTAGATTAAAAATCCATTTAAAATAAACTGGAAAAGTTGGTTTTTAGTAAGAGAACCACTCTGACGTTATGGGGAGAGGAAACCTAAGATGCCGCTACAGGCGTCTCCACCATAATTTTCCCTAGCTAGAGAGTTAAAAGTTAAGTTTTAAACCAAAATTTTGAATATGGGGGTCCTAAACTGAACTTTCAAAAGCTAAACTATAACATACGAACCACTAGCATCGTGCCCGGCATGGCATTCTCCGGACATGGCATCTCCACTCCCAACTGGCGTGACCCTTCTCTAGCTTGAGATCTGCGAGCTGTGCTAACTAGGGATGCTGGGGTTTTATACACATTACCGGAAGTAGGCGCGGACGCCGAGGATAGCTGCGGGGGTCTGATTGGCTGAGGGCCTCGAGAACAATGGAAAGTGGGAGAAGTCGGATGAACAAAGGAACTGGGTGCAGAGTCGTTTGAAGGAGTAGGGACATGTAAGACGGAAAAGATAGGCCTGTTTTGAGTTTCACTCAATTGAACTTTTGGAAATAGGCCTTTACTTTGTATTATTGGCTATGGAATGAATATTTACATGTTTGCAACGTGAATAGGCTCTTGTTAAAGTTTAATACATGGCTTTGGGCAATGCAGAAAGCATTACTATTAAATTTGTAAACTGCATTGTTATACACCACAACTAGTTTTGGCTGGGGAGGGGGGCAAAAGGGGGAATTCGAAGTTTTTGCACAGTTTGACTTTCGGAATGGGTTTGAACAGATCTTTTTAGATTTCTTTTTGTGTTTAATAGTAGATCAAGCCATCAGTAGTGTTTGAAAGGTCTCAGTCGGGTCCAGAGGAGAACTAAAATGAACATATATACACTGAAAATTCGTGTCCGGTAGAATGCCAGGTCGTAGTTCGTTTGGACACATGGTAGCGTTTCTGGGGGTAAAAGAATATAATAAAAGGATAAATGCGGTTAAATAAACTAGCTTAGTTGGATGCTATAACGCATTAAGTTATTAGGAACGTTTAACGTTTAAAATTTTGAAGTTAAAATTGATCGTTGTGGAAATTTTTCATGAGGATTGCGGCCGACAAACAATAAAAAATCCCACTACAAAATGGTTGTCTGTACAAATCCTCGAGGTTCAGTACCTTCGCAGAGGAAGCTCCTCCTAAAATGCACTAAGCTAGTGTGTTCGGGCTTTTTGCCCTAAAAGGAAAAGGATAAAATAAAAGTACATAAATACAGAATTCAATAATGGCGGCCATGTTGATGGCTTGGAGGTGATCTTCTAACGTGGTTTAAGGGTTCTTCCTGGTGGAAAGTCCGGATTTGGGCTTCCCCAAGAGTCTTGTATTTGGATGGACTACGGATGTTGAAAATTTGGGCCGATTTGGTCCACTATTGAAGAAACGGCGAAATGTGCCTCGGCGAGGCATTTGGGCGCTCAAGAAACAAAATTTCAAATTTTTGAAAAACAGGCGTTTTTCGGTGACGCTCGTTTACATGGTTTAACTTTTAATTTAAGAAAACACATTTTAGGTTAAACAAAATACCTACTCATGGTATCTGTATTAGTACGAGACTTTCCAGGTTTGTACTTGACCTCATAGTCATAGTCTTGAAGAGTAAGACTCCAACGCAACAATCTGGGATTTTGCCAGACATTTGTTTCAGCCAGTAAAGGGGATTGTGGTCTGATTCGATGCGAAACTTGGTGCCATAAATGTAGGGACGAAGTTTCGCAACGGCTTACACCAAACAAGCACATTCCTTCCCTGTAGTTCCAAAATTTTGTTCCCTTGCTGTCAATTTGCGTTAAGCTTAAAGACAGGGGTGTTCATCACCATCGAACACTTGGGACAAAATGACGCCCATACCACGTTCAGAACAGTCACACTGTAAAATAAAAGTTTGACTGACGTCGGAAGATCTCAGGACTGGAAACGTCACTAGAGCTTGTTTCAAAGAGTCAAGCGCTGTTTGTTTGGACTCATTTCACAAAACGGGATCTGGTGCTTCCTTTTTCAAGGAGTCTGTAAGACACTCACAGGTTTCAGAGTAGTGATTAATGTACCTTTGATAGTAACCTACCAAACCGAGAAAAGAACGGACATCCTTCTTAGTTTGTGGCTTAGCGAATTTTTGCACACAGCCAAAACTTTGACTTCAGAAGGAGTTAGAGATCCTCCACCAACTTCATGAACTAAGAAGGTGGCTTTGCTGCAAGCAACCTGTGACTTATCGGCGTTAACCGTGAGCCCGGCTTTCTTGACAGCAGAAAGAAAATTAAAGACATGATCGAGATGTTGTTGCCACGTTTCAGCACCAACAGCAGTGTCATCTTGGAAAGGAGTAACATACTCTTCCATGCCCCTAGTGACACCATCCATCAACTTCTGAAAGCAGAAGGGGGCATTCTTCATCCCCACCCTTACGGAAAAGATGTATACACTGGAGTATACAGAGAATGTATACACAAATTGTATACCATAGTGTATAGGGAAAACCATTTTTAAAATACAAACTGTATACTCGGAGTGTACATAGGCTGTTTACCTCTGTATACACGAATGTATACTTCTGTACACAAGCATGTATACTCGAGTGCATACTTCTGTATATACAAGTGTATACTCGAGTGCATACTTCTGTACATACACGTGTATACTCGAGTGTATACTAATGTACACACGCGTGTATACTCGAGTGTATACTTTAGTATACGTATGTGTATACTCGAGTGTATACTTTTGCATATGTATGTGTATACTCGAGCGTATAATTTTGTATACATATGTGTATACTCGAGTGTATACTTTTGTATACATACATGTACACTTCTGTGTATACAGCTGTGTGTATTCGAGTGTATACTTCTGTGAATACAGATATGTATACTCGAGTGTATACTTCTGTGTATACAGATCTGTATTTTTTCTGTACACACTCTAGTATACTTGTGTGTAAACTAGTCTGTACACTTCTGTACACACGCTAGTATACTCGTGTGTGTGTATTCTATACACATGCATGTATACTCGTCTGTATACTTTTGTATACACGCTACTATACTTGGGTGCACAGAGGGTGGGGCAAAAAAAAAAACTACTGGACTTTGGACAAAAAATGCAAAACTTTAAAAACATTCGTTAAAGATTTTAGCAGCTGTGGATGGCTACACTGAACTTATGTTTTAATCTCGTCCCCCCCCCAAAT
>JAHWFP010095344.1:0-22930 GCA_023313725.1 Lithobius niger | reverse complement strand
TTCACCAAAAAGAACACGAATACCAAGCAAAACTAACATCCGCTTTGTGTATATAGACTAGGAAGATAGAAAATAGGGAATTTAGTCTTGACAAATAACTTTTTTTTTTCATAACTGCCCATTTACGGTAATACGAGATCGAGACTATTGACGGTCCTTGCTAGGTTAACACTGCTACATTTTGTGTGGTAACATACAGCACAAAACTGTGGATGGAGGTTTTTTTTTGTAACAAAAATTCTCATGCGGAAACTCTGTGACAAAATGTGCGTGCAGGAAGGCAGGGTGCTTCGCTTTTGTTCGAACTTACTTTAACAAATTTAGTACTTTTTAGCCTAGGGAGTTTTTCTCCAATGAAAAAAATAAAATGAGGCATAAAAAAAAGGACAAGCACTAGATGATGTTGGTAGTAGGCCTGCCTACACTTACTTTTGACATAAAATCTCGAAAACACATCAGCCTACATTTTGTAGAGGCTACACACAACAAAACATTACATGGCAATGATGTTAGTTTCTGGCCAGGGGCAAATGAAATCTACAATGGAAATATTTTTCCGCAAAATTCCCCAACTTTTCCCAGCCAAAAAATTAACCCAATCAGCAAGTCTCACACAACGTAGAACATTTACCCCGTTTCCAGCACTGTAGCCTAATCACATTTAATTAAGTCTTGTTTCAATTAATTATTTGCAATAATTAAGTCATTTTACATTACAGCTTTTTTTTACTTTGGTTTCATCCTTTTTTTTTTTTTTTTTTTTTGCTCTAGTTCATCTGCGCAATACCAAACTAAACGAAACCGAAGTAAAAAAAAAAGCTGTAAATTGGTCTATGAAAAAAATTAAACGCCTTCAAAAATTATTAAAATCACTTCTATCGAAATAAAAAATACTTGGGCACAGGAGCCATTTCAGAAAAATAAATTCTGAATTTAAGTTGGTAGACTACCCAGCATCATAGTATGTAAAGTTTGTGGTAGCCTTAGTTTTTCATGCTTGTTTTTTTTTTTTGTAATCTATAAATAAATAAAAAAAAAATGAAAGATCAGTTTTATTTAAATCCAACCATTTTACACGTTACATCGAGAGCTCCAAACGATTTTCGAAAACAAGTCGTAAGATATTGCCAAAAGCCAGGAACAACTAAACCTAAACGTGAGCAAATCCAGTCCTTTCTTGATTTTTGTCTGAACCAAACGTCCCTAGCATTGTTCTCCGTATAAATAAAATCCGTAGCATACTTTTACCATTTTGATCAAGTACACCAACTTCCCATAAATATGTTTCTTCTGGAACTAAGACACATCATTTAGTCCGTTTCAGCAGCAGATTAGGCTTAAGGACCAAGGCATGACCAAGCAGTTAGGCCTAAATATCAGCCACAGTGCATTCCTACACAAACGCTGTCATCTTTTCTTCAGCGTTTACGGTTGAAATGTCACTTTTGTAGGCATCACGATTTACTGATACTTCTCAACTTATATTGACACGATCCCATCATTAATTAACGATACACACAGTATTACTGTTAGGTTTACCCAAGTTCAAAATCGAAGTAGCACAATACTCCACAAAAGCTTCGTCCATGCTGTTCCAAAACGATATCGGGAAGGAATTACACTCGGTTACACACACAAATCCACAAACTTGCATACCTCTGTTTCACAAATTACGGCAATAAGTGTGGATGGTCTGCATTTACTCCACTAGAGAGTTGTTTTCGTATCTTCATTTTAAGTTCCCACCCGACGTTTTAAAAGTCTACCGCACTGATGACACACGTTAGAATCTTCCTTCACCTTTTTGAATTGCACACCTGTTTGTCACGTGATCAGCATTAACGAATTGCTGTCGCGTCGTGCGGTACAGTTCACTTCGGAAAGTGGGCCTTGCCTTTATAAGCTACAGTAATTCGTAGGTCGTGTTAAATGTTGAGGCTGTTTTAAATTTTTAGTGTTTCTAGAACTTTGCAAGGGGAATGGTTGTATTTATGAAACGCTATTAAAAACGACTTTCGTAGATAAAAAAAAAACTACACGGGCTACGGAAAAGGATTGTTAGCAATTTTAGTTATTAATTACAAAATATAAATAAGTTACAAGTAATAAGTTCCTTAATTGTGAATTGTTCTATTAGCAGGGGTATAGCTGGGGGTGGGGGTAGGGGGGGAGATTTGGAAAAAAAATGCTCACGATTTTTGTTTAGTTTTGGAGTTTTTTGTAGCTATACCTTCTCCCTAGAAGCCCCTCCCCCGCCCCAAAAATATTGTTAAGACCGTTTTTTTTTATTTCCAATTGCTAGGGAAAAGGACATCTGGGGTTGAAAAGACATTTTTTTTTACCATCTTGTTGACTGTTTCGTTGGTTAGGTAGGTAAAAAAAAAAACATCTAGGGTTATACAACAAAATGGCCTAAGGCGTTGGGGGAAGGATGTGCCCCAATGTGACTGCACCCTTGTCAATTAGACCTGTTTTTACGAGGAACTATAATTAATTCTTTTTTTTTAAGATTTTTTTTTCTCCTGTTTAGTTCTTGCATTCACCCACAGTCCTAAATATGATTTATTTTGGGTAAAATACATTACTGTTTAAAGTTTCGTTTACCAGGGTTGAGGAATTGGGGGGGGGGGGGGGACCAAACAGACGTAGTATACAACTGACAGCAACTAACACAAAAAAAGCAGAAAGTGGAATAAAAGTATGAGTATCTTAATATTTGAAACGTATATTTAAATATTTTAAAATGTTGGCATACCATTATCCTATTCAGATTTGTATACTGAAGTGTGCCCTCAAAGGAGGAATACTGCAGTATCTGTGTTCAGATTTGTGGATCCTGAAGTGCACCATTGCACACTCCATACTGTATATTCCATACTATTTACATATTCATATACCATGAAGTATACCATTGTATACTCCATACGGTGTACTCCATTCTGCATACATATTTGCATACCATGAAGTATACAATTGTATACTCCATATGGTGTATTCCATACTGTATACATGCGTATATACCCTGAGGTATACCATTGTGTACTCCATACAGTCTATTTCATACTTTATACATGTTTGTATATCCTAGAGTATACTGTATACATATTTGTATACGCCACAGTACACCATTCACAAAAAGGTATACTTGAATGTATAGTGTATACTCTTGGGAGTATAGTATGTATACACACTAGTACGCCATGTATACCAAGGTGTACTAAGGTATATTTTTGGTATATCTTCGGTATACTAATATATACATCTTTTCCATAAGGGCATGTTCATCATGAGGGGAGCAAACTTCCCAATGGGAGTTGTAATTGTGGCAGCTAAAGAAGCTTGCGACGTCAAATGCACTAGCCAAAATCCTCTGTTGAGGTCGAAAATGGCGACATACTTCAATTTTGCAGCTCGTTCAATGCATTCCTCTATGTTGGGAATGGGGTAGTCTTTTGTGACAGTATTATTGTTCAACTCACGGTAGTCAGCTACCGGACGTGGGCTGGCATCTTCCTTTTGAACAATAATCATGGGGGGACCCGTGTTGTGAGTCGGTTTCAACAATTAAACCCAGATCAAGCATCCGCTTAATCTCTGTAACAAGTAAGTCACGCTCATACTTCGCATGGCGATACTATTTGCAGGGTTTCACGTGTGGATCTTTTAATTCTACATCGTGTGTGACTAGGTCGGTAAGACCCGGCAGGGTGGAGAAAACACCATCCACTTTTCCAAAAACATCGAGCAAGTCGCTCTTCTGCTGTTCAGTTAAAGAGCCCATTTTCTTAAAATGGCCCAATAGCCTCCTTCGCTGTAAGGCGGCCATCTCCAGGCTGAACTGTCCAAACATGGTCAAGGTGAGCAGACTCACGTTCATCAGAAAAAGCATAATTGAAAGCTCCTTCCCTAGGCAAATAGGGCTTGAGGAGGTTGACGTGGTAGACTGTCTCCTTCTGAACACCAAACGATTTTTTTATTAGATAGTTCGTGTCCGACAATATTTTCAACACCAAACATGGGCCATCCCAATAAATGTCTAACTTATTGGCTCTGAAAGGTTTTAGTACGAACACTTTATCTCCCTTTTTGAACTTACGTTCAATGGCCTTTCTGTCATATAATGACTTGTTTTTAAGTTGAAACTTCGTGATATTCTCTTGAGAAATTTCACATGAATACCTAAATCGCTGAAGTAAATCCAGGATGTATTCTAGTACACTAGGGTGAATGTCTGGCTCTACCCATTGGCTTTTAACCAATTCCAGTGGGCCTTTGATGTTATGGCCGTAAACAAGCTCAGCAGGAGTGAAGCCGGTGCTCTCATGAGGAGCGGTTCGAAGAGCAAACATGGCTCCGGGTAAACACCTCTCCCAGTCTTCAGGATGCTCATGGCATACTGCACGTAACACAGCCTTTTAGTGGAAGCGTTGGAAGCGGTGGAAGTGTTCGACGCTGTTTGATTGGGGGTGATTGACGCTGGAATTTACACATTTTATTCCACACTTCTCTAAAAACAAAGTTGTGAGTTCAGAGATGAACGGTGAGCCCACGTCGGCCTGGAGCACGCCTGGAAATCCTATTCGAGAAAATACTTGAAGTAGTGCATCTACAACACTGTTAGCCTCTTTAAGGGGAACAGCTTCAGAGAACTTTGTTGCAGGGTCAAGTAGGGAAAGTATATACTTAAAACCAGCCTTGCTTGTAGGCCTAATTGGACCAACAATGTCAAGCAACAATGAAAAGCTCTCCATCTATGGGCACAAGTACCATGGAAGCAACAAATTTTTACCTCGTTTTGCCATTTTTCTGGCACGTTAAACATGACTGCACAAAAGTTTCAATATCGATAAAACAATGTGGCCAGTAGAAATTTGTACACGGTCTTTAGTTTTTGACCGGCCCAAATGACCTGCCCATGCATTGGCATGCGCTGTATCCAAGACAAAATCCATACACTCTTTAGGAAGCACTAGATGTCTCTCTATTAACGACTTGCCTAAAGGACGAAAGGGCTTTCTGAAAAAACGTTTGTTTTCGTCCTGCTGTTCCAAGGGAACTTCAGTAGTTTGCCAACATTGGGTCAAAGTTGGGCATTCAAGTTGCATCTTAGCAAAAGCAGGTTTATCAATATTCAGAAGTTTTGAAAACTGTTCTGTTTGGGGCCCTAGAATCGCATCATCTAAACGATCTACTCTAGGATTAACAAAACCCTCGGGTGCTACTCGTGGAGGAACTCACGCTGTTCAGCCTTGCTATATGAACGGTCATCATTAGATGCTAACTCACGATAATTAGGTCGTAAAATCGGGAGCTGTTGCTCGTCACGTGTTTGTGAACGAGTCACTGCGTTTGCAAAAGGAGGTAAAGTTTTTAGTCCACTTTCTTCCAGAATAGTCTGGGAAGGATTGCCTAAAAGCATTCGAAAATGCTGACCAATATGGTCAGTGATCAAAGCCTTAGTAGTTCTGTGGCCCGTAGGGCGTCTGCACATCGATCTTTCCGATTGCGTGAGCTGTAGTTTGCTCTGTGAGCGCGTTACTACAATGGGTGTATTCACTCGTGAATTGGTGTGGTTGAACCAAATCCCTAGAAATGACATCGTGGGTAGACCCGGTGTCCCTAAGCACAAACACTTAGCACCATTAACGCTCCACTCGTGGATGTGTTTTGACAAGACAAGTTCAGGAGGTTGGCTAATAATAAAGTTACTACCAGCTGCAGAAGCTCCCCAATCATTAGATTCTTGGGCTTTACGTGCCAAACAATTACGACTAACGTGGCCCGGTTTTAAACAGAAAAAGCACGTGCCATCGTTGGCTCTTGGCCTACGTGGTTGGTCGAATGCTCTATTAGCATTGTTGTTTTTGCCGGATTCCCACCAGTGGAGTCACTCTGGACCTCTGCAGTACCAACCGGTTTAGCTGCAGGACGACGGTTTCTATTACCGTTTCGGGAGTTAGACGAAGCCTTAGCGGCTTGGCTGGCTGGCTGTGCGCCAGTTTGCACTTTGCCAGTTTTAGCACTTTGCCAGTTTTAACAGCAACATCTATGGAGATTTGCTTGTTGCATGTGGTGTAGTCGTCACACAGTTTGGCTGCTTCCTGTAGCGTCCCAGATTTAATCTGGTCCGGCGACCATTTTCTCAAGCCCACTGGGCATGACTTCATGAATTGTTCTAACAAGAACAGGTTACCAAGTTTATCGAAACTACTGTTAACACCAGCAAAGGACAACCATCGAGAAAATAAAGTTTCGAGCTCAAAAGCATGCTCCTGGTACTGTTGGTCTTGTACTTTTTCAAGACTGCGAAATGCAGATAGGACTGACTCCTTAGTCTGTATAAACCTTTCAAGCAATTTTAATTTAACTTGATCGTAATCGTTCATGTTAGTTGCGTTCATTTGATCGCATACCTTTACCAAAATTTCACCTAACAGGGGTTGTAACCCGACGACAAATTCACTCTTTGGAATACGTTGAGTTTCCATTGTGCGTTTAAAAATTTTTAAATACGAATCGATTTCCGATTTCCGACCCCAATTATTTAATAACCTAACTGTGTCGGAAATTTTTCCGGGCCTTGGTCCGGAAGTTACATTTGGTACAACCTGGACTGGATTGGTACCATCGTTACCGTTTACACTTCTTAATCTGGCTAAATCTATTTGTTTGTTAGCAAGTTGTAACTCATGTTCGAGTTTCTTAATCGCAAGCGCCGTAGCAGCATCACTAGTCTGGGCGGTTGTGTCACGGATCATTAATTTATGGGCACAAATTTTGTCGGCCTCTCTTGCGGCATAGGCTCGAGCTTTCTCAGCCTCTTCTAATTTTAAAGCTTCAAGTTTCAACTGTTCGGCTTTAAGAAATAGTTCTTTCTACTTGAGAGCGAGCTTTTTTTTGGCCAAAATGACCGCATCACGTTTCTCTATGGCACTGAGTAATTCGTTTGTTAGCTCGTGCAACGTGAGTTTGTTATCGTTAAACGCTATTTTTATAACATCAACGGACTCATGTCTAGTGTCGCAAACAGACCTAAATTCAAACAAGCTCTCTTTAAGTCTTTGTAATGAATGTGATCGAGAACAGCTAGTTCCTCAATGTTGAAGGCTTAGATTAATTCAAATTTTTAAAGAAAAAAATAAAAATTTTAACTTGTTAAAATTAGTTTTTATTATCATAAAAATACTTACCTCCAGTCTACAGGGTAAATTCGTTTAATTTTGCTTTTCCCATGCTCAACCACCCATAAATCTTCAATTTATGAATTTCAACATCAGTTGCCCTCTTTTCCCGCCAGGCGTGCTACTAGCGCTAGCGCTGCAGCCGCCTTCCTCTTGGGGAAAACCCCTTTCGCTTTTTGAACCTTTCTTGTTCGTTAGCAGGGAGGCAGGGGAGGTTCTACTCTAGGTAAGTATTTTTATGATAGTAAAAACTAATTTTAATTTTCATTTCTTATTATCTGCAAAATACTTACCTCCAGTCTACATGCTGACGTTGTCGTGAAGGAGGCGGGCAACTAACAAAAAAAGGTTAAGTCCAAAGTAGAAATTTTCCACTATGTCTAACAACCTTAATCAGTCAACTCACCTCTGTGCGTTGTCTTGTTTGTGTTTCCTCCTTCGCCCATTCCTTCGTTTTCGGCGTTATGGTTTTTTGGCCTGCCAAAACTATGCGATAGGACTTTCCACTGGTGTGCGCTTCCCTCTCGTATCTGCAATATTCTAGTGCGCACTGCCAACATCGCTTACCACATGTGTTCGTCTGTCACTGGTTGGTTTTCCGCACTGTCGTCTGCCGGTTTTGTTTAGACCCGGCGACGACGTGTTTGACGATGTTACGTCCACTCTCACCACAGGTTTCCGTCAGATAATACTTAATGAAGGTGTTCTTGCTCCTCCATGATCCTGCTGCTACTACCTCGTCTAACGGGGTTCCGCAGCCGTATGCCCATGAGGCCGACAGTGCTCTAAGTTCATGTGCCCGAATCTCACTTGGGACGTCTGGGTGTTCCGGGCTAACCTCGTATGCCTTCTTGATCACTTGGCATATCCAGCTTCTAAGTTTAAAGGGGGTTACCCGTTTGTTTAAAACTTCGCCTGAAGCCGAGTCAACGTCCAGAAACAGTGGTGTGTACCCCCGTTCCTTGTCGCATTTTCAGTATTGATGTTGAATTCCTGTCGACGTAGTATCGGAGCGCCCTTATTGGACATTGTGGTTCACTGCTCCGTTCTCCCGTCTTCTTTTCACCCAAGGCGAGGATCACAACAGGTTTCTGAGCCACGTCCGGTCTGGAGTTCTTCGCCTAGAAACAAGCCGGGAAAACCAGGGAGACTGAAGACCAGGCCCCAGCAAACCGAAGGAAACCATCGTCCCTAGCGAAAGCTGCCAACTCACTTTGGCGTGCTGCTGACGCCAGTGCCACTAAAAACACCATCTTCTGAGTTAGTAGCATTGAATTTGCACTATGAAGTGGTTCATATGGTGGTCTTGTTAAACTGGACAACACGAGTGGAAGATTCCACGTAGGGAACAACTTCTTTGTCCTTGGTATCGCTTTTTCGAATGAAGAAATCATTTGCGAGATCTTGGGGTCCGTTCCAACGGACGACTTGCCTATGCAGGTCAGTACGTAGTTCACCGTTGCCCGATAGCCCATGATGGAAATTGGGGAAAGACCTTTTTGGAACAGCTCTTCCAGAAATTACGACCACGTCACCACCGGGGGGGGGGGGGGGGCCACATGGGTCACATCCTCGTTCAGTCGCCCACTTGAACCATCGTCGCCATTTGCCTTCATAGATCTTGACTGTCGAGCTCCGGACGCACTGTAGGAGTCTGTTGGTGACTTCCTCTAAAATCGGTCAAAGTGTCGGGGCTCAAAAACTGGCCGTCTAAACTTGAGAGAAACCTTCACGTGTCAGGTGAAACCGTAAAGTCTCCACCCGTGAAGATGAAGCACCTCCAGAGACGGGTGGATCGTCCTTCCTCGGTTCTGAGACAGGAACCGCGGGGTTAATGGTAGACGAATCGGATCTTCTTTCGCCAGTTCTAGTAGGTCTGGAAACCATGTCGCGGCTGGCCACAACGGTGCAACAAGAATGTATGAGCCTGAATCCTCCCTGATCTTGTTCAGTACGAGTTGGAGAATGCAGAAAGGTGGGAACGCGTAAGCAGTCATTCCTTTCCATGGAATGGAAAAAGCATCTGTCGCCCATGCGAGATGGTCCGGGAAGGGGGACACAAAGTTCTTCAGTTGCGAGTTGGTTCTTGTCGCGAAAAGGTCGCCCATCGGGGTTTCCCATGTTGCAAAACGTCCACGACACACAATGGGTCGAGCTGCCACTCCGTCGTTGACATTTCGTTCTTCCTGGAGGGCTCGTCAGCCCACACATTGAGCCTCCCCGGTATGTGTCTGGGTATCAGAGTGATTTTGAAGTCTTCGCAGAGTTGCATTAGTAGCGATGTTTCTTGCATCAAGGCTTTGGAGTGTGTCCCCCCCCCTCCCCGACGGATGTAAGCTACCGCTGTCGAATTGTCGGACATCACTCCGACGTTCATTCCAGAGATATCCTCTTTCCAACAGTGTACTGCATTCCTGACTGCCCTCAACTCTAACATGTTGATGTGTAGACCGCTTTCCGCTGTCGTCCAAGTCCCTGCCTGTGTCCAAGAACAGGAGCAACTCCGGTCTCGCTTCCTTCAAAGGTACACCCGCTTGGAGGTTCCTCGTTGACATCCACCATGTCATGTCTGGAAAGTTGTGAAGCAGTACCACGTCGTTCCAAGACTTCCTTGGGTTCCACTCCTCTTTTCTGAACCAGTGGATAGGCTTCACTCTCCACTGGCCCAGAGGAACCAATGTTGCATTGGAATCTAGCATTCCGATTGTCGATGCCAGTTCCTTTGCTGACGTCTCTGTCCTGGCGTGGAATTTCTGCAGGAAGGCTACTATTTTTTCCACTCTCTCTTGTGAGGGCTGGACTTTGCATGTGACCAAGTTGAATTCTACCCCGAGGAACACGAACAACTGGCTGGGGGTAAGTCTTGACTTTTCCCAGTTTATCCCAAGTCCGAGAGTTCGAAATAATTGTATGCACCTGTTCATCTGGTTTAGAAGTTGGCGTGGCGACAGGTGGCGGAGCAACCAA
The DNA here is from genome assembly GCA_023313725.1 of Lithobius niger. Lineage (NCBI taxonomy): Eukaryota > Metazoa > Arthropoda > Chilopoda > Lithobiomorpha > Lithobiidae > Lithobius > Lithobius niger. The sequence continues at coordinate 12,782 of JAHWFP010095344.1, read as the reverse complement.
TCGTCTAAGTACGCGTGCACTTTTATCTCCTGATGGAGGGTCGCGAGAACTGGACGAAGAATCCGGGTGAACACTTGTGGCGCTGTCGACAACCCGAATGGTAGGGTTGCAAATTGAAACGATGTTCCTTCGCACATGAATCTGAAGGTGTCGTACTTCGGGGTGTAGCGGGAAGTGGAGGTACGCGTCTTCGAGGTCGAGAGAGACAGTGTACTCCTTGCTCCGTAATGCTTCGCGATAGTCTCCATTTTGAATTTTTTTTTCTGTATATGGCGATTCAGCAGACGAAGGTTGAAAATCAGCCCCCCCCCCTCCCCGATGACCCTAACAGGGCTCCAGAAGCCTTTGGATCCCGGTGGTGACATCTCGTTCGCCCCTTTCTGAAGTAGCTTCTCCACTTCCATGCGAAGTTCCGGGGTCTTGGTGTCCTGATATGTCATTGCAGGTGCCTCTTCGGAGAGCTTCGGGGACGAGAATAGGGGGCGGGGGGGTAGTACCCGAATTCGATCGTTTCCAAGATGAACGCGTCGTTCGTAATCTTCTCCCAGTCTCCGAGGTGCTTCGCCAGTCTCCCCCCCCACCTGAACCTGACATTGAATGGGGAGAGACTGCCCGGGGTGGGCGTCAAGGCTTGCTGTTGGCTCTCCTCCCTCTTCCTCTGGAAGCGCCTCTTCCTCTCTGTTGTCCTCTGCCTCTCTGTTGACCGGGATTGTCACGAAAGGGCTGCAGGTCAGTTCTTCTCTCTCTTCTCCCAAATCCCATCCCCCTACCTTCTTGGGGGTAGTGCGGGTAGTTAGGAAAATTCCTGTTTAAAGGCCTGGTCCTAATCCGACTCCCTCTGGCACCAGAGAGTCCCGCATGAGGCGGCTTGGTCTTCTCTTTCAGTTCTGGGTCTAGTTGAAGGAGTTTGCCACCGAAAACGTCCGTCGACCCGTGTATTGGTGTCAACCTTAATTGTCCTGCTACATCCGTGGGGATGTTTGACGCAGTTTGAAGTAGTGCATCCGTTTTTCGAAACAAGAGTTTAGAAGGAGTCGCGACGACCAGTTAAGGCTGTCCCGTTGAAACGATGAGGCTCGTTTCATCATGTGGAGGCACTCTTTTATGTCTGATTTTCCCTAAGAGAGGGGACTTCTGCCACAAGGTTCTTGAGAGCTGCCGTAGATGCAGAGTAGGCTAGTTCCGCATGTGAATTAGCGCGAACGTTGCAACGCAGAAGTACCTCATCCTCGTCGAATTGTTGCATTGGTGTACGGATGAACTGTGGGGTCCGGATGGTAGAATCCAACTCAAGGTTCATTCTCTCTGGGAAGTACTCCGCTTCCGGGAAGGTGGAGTACCGCTTCTTGGATGGGACACCTTTCCCCGTTGATCTGAAGAAAAAATTGTGTCATAGCCGGGTAGTGGGGAGGAAGAGGCTTCGAAATCGAAATTGGCTGTCCACTCTTCGTGAGGGATTCCGCGTTGAGCAACTGACAGAATCCAACCGCCGACTGAGGAAGGTGAAGGGGTGGGTCCTTGGTCGCCCCCGAATTCGCGAGCGTTTCATGTGGTGGGTCGTCCGGATTTACTTCCACTGGGGCCGCTTCCTTGCAAAATCTGGTCTCCTTAAGGCGCTTGAACACGAAACCAGCAAAATGTTTCCAATAGACGATTCCAGGCCCTTCCTCGAAGGGGTCTTTGTCGGTAGATTCCAGAAGGGGGGGGGGGGGCCTCATTGCGACCGACTACCGCCACTGTTTTTCTTGTTCACCTTGTTCATCCCCAAAACTTCTTTCCTCCATGAAAACGTCATCCTCATTGAACACCACCTTCTTTCGTTTTGCCTCCGGTGATAGGGAACCATGATCGCATTCCCGTTTACGTGCGGCTGAGTTGTCTCGCCGGACTTTCATTCCGTCCCTCAGGTTCTGTTCCGCGTCCGAATTGCGAACTGTGTTCACCTACCATACCAATTCCTTCCACGAGAAACCTGCTACAGGGTCCGATGTGTTCCCTATTACGGTTTCGCTTCTGAAGTCTGTGTTACGGTCCTTGCCGCACTTTCGACCACTCATGACCTATCCCTAAAAAAAGTGTGTTAGATATGTTTCCTAACCTTATCAAGGCGGAAAGGGCGGACTATGGGGACCGACCGACAGTGACACCTGGCTGGCCGCGGCTTGCTCCTTGTACCACGTCACCACCCAGTGTGTTCACTCCAAGCTGTGCTAAAAGTCCACCGCAACACCATTCCAAGGCGACAGGTCCCGAGGTTTACCGTTCCGCTTCCGTCTACTCTTCGTACGCCGCTGTGTTCCGGTTTCCATCTGGATTTTCGCTTCCCGCACCATGGTAAGAGGCTTTCATTTACTAAGCATGAATCTCTCACCTTGCCTCATGGTGAGGACCCGTTAAGTTACCTTTTCCTGATCTACTTCGTACACTTCTTCTGATTCCACTTCATTGGACTCTGGTTCCTAGAGCTTCGGGTTTTAGAGCTTGCGGATGTCTTCACCAGGATACGTTCCGTGGGGTCGCCGGCTCGTAACTCGGTTCTCCTGAACCTTGCCCACCACCACGTGACGAAGTCTGCTAAATGACTAAAGTACCAGGGGCTGAACCTGGTTGATATTAGTTTTTATTGCCTATACGAAAATATACATTACTTTACCTGCCCTGCCTCCCTTCTGATGGACTAAGGTTCATGGGAGTAAGAAGAAAGATGCTTGTCCTCTGCTGTGTTCCGCTTATACAGATGAACCCATTCCAGTCATGCACAGTAAAAAGGTTACGAGCCTGGCAGGGAAGACAACTTTCAAGCTGGGGAATAAGAGCTCCAAAGGGGGAAACTGCTAAATGATAAAACAAGTAATGTATATTTTCGTATAGGCAATAAAATCTAAAATCAACGAGTTGTAGACCCTGGTATTTTAGTCTTTATCTCAGTCCGAACTTTGCCGTCCCGTCAAACGCCAGGAGGGAAATGGCGTTCTTAGGCTGGAAGAAAAATTTAAGTTAGTGGTATTGCTCCAATGCCTCGTAATGTTGTCTTAATGTATTGTAAAACTACTCAAATAAACGAACGACCCTTTTATTTTTGACTTTTTTTGTTTCGTTTTGGCGTTTTGTGGCAGCCTGAGCATGAGGTTCGGCTGAACGTGCGTAGAACGTTGAGGTATTGTGCAGGCTTGGTTTTTTCATGAATTATGACAAGTGTATGCTGGAATGATGATTGACTTGGAATTAGCCCATGCTTCCAATGGAGAAGTTGAAAATGCAGCGAGTGGTGGATGACTTGCATGGTAGGTGATTGGTCACAATTTGAAAGCTACAGTGCCTTCTGGGTCTGGCAGAGAGCATGATGTTCGCTGTAAATAACGTAATTTGCATCTGCGGTTTTGGCAAAGGGATTTGTCGACATGAGGATGGACTCTGGTAGTTTTTTTTTCCTGAGGTCGCGTGAAGACTTAGTTTGGTGATCGCTGGGTGTCCACAGATGCATTGGACGTTTGCTGCAAAAGGAAACAAACCTTGGCCTTTCCGATATCGTTAAAAAAAAGTTTTGCTGTATGTTTATGATTGCTTTATCCCCTAATTTTCTGTTGTGAATGGCCAGAAGTAAACGTAAAATATCCACCCCCGATTTCTGCCAAACTAACCAACAACTGCATAATGTAACGGCGGACGCTACGACGACTGAGGTGCTTGTAACGCCCCCGGTTTCCTGGTTTGACACGGAGATTCAGCTTAAGGTGTTGCCGTGATTATAACGACTTTTACGGCATAAGCACAGCATGGGCTACAGTCCCAGAATGGGGGATGGAGCGTCGGGTCCTACTTAAAGGGGCCTAACCTTAATACTGCTGGTATTTCATTGCCACCAGCGATGGAATTTAACCGTTTATCAAGAGCTAAAACTAAAAATGGTCTACATATTTATTTTACACTTAAACAGTTAATCAACTAGCAAACGAACTGAAGTTAAAAACTCCTGGTTTTATTTTAACAACAGGGAATGAAAAGCACACTTTAGATTTAGTTTGCACAAACAGCTTTTGAATAAATTATTATGAAAAAGCAACAAGTTTGAATTTACATTTCGTAATTCACACGATTTTACAACACGACACTTGTGTTTTGAATCTACAATCAGTTAAATTTTCGGATTGCATGGGAACATATCTTTTATAAATATCTTTTAGTTTTAATAGTAGTGCAAGCTAGTAGTATCGTTTGGATGGGTCCAGTCGGGTTTTGAGGAGAACTGAAACAAACATATATACACTAAAATTTGTGTCCGGTAGAATGCCTATGTCTAATTACTTCGAACTAATGGGCAAAAGAATATATAAAAAGGATAAATAATCTAGCTCAGTTGTATGCTAAAAAGCATGAAGTTAATTTGGAGGTTTAACTTTAAAGTTAAAGGGCAATGTTTGATCTAAGTGGAAATTTTTCATAAGACTTGCGATCGTTCAAACACAATAAAAAATATAACACTAGAAATTGTTGTCTGTACAAGCATGTAAGGTTAAGTACCTTCGCAGAGGAAGCCCCTCCTAATTTACAACTAAGCTAGTGTATGAGGCTTGGAACCAATTCCACAGCGGCTCCAAGCGCGTCCACCATCGATCTGTATACGTTGGTTGTACTATCTCTGTTGGTGTAAAGGGTAAATTAAGGTCGCTGTTTCTCGAAAATAAGGTCAGTTTTTTCCAAATTTACCTAACCTAACCTAAACTAACCGCATAACACCAGAAACCGCAATCAAAATCTTAAACCTTTCTAAACTTCACGCGCCGAAATCTAGATAGGCCGGCCATCTTGCTCGGAGATTCTGCGGTAGTGGACCCTGAGGCTTTTTGCCGGTAAATAGTAGTAGTAAAATCAAAATACATAAATACAAGTTTACAATAATGGTGGCAATGATGAAGGAGCACTGCAGTTGGTTTTGGACGATTTTCAAATTTAGATTTGAGGAGCCTCTAGATGGAAAGTCCGGATTTGGGATTCCCCAAGAGGCTCTTATTAGGAATGGCTATTAAACGTTGTAACGGCGGACGCTACGACGGCTGAGGTGCTTGTAACACCCCCGGTTTCCTGGTTTAACACGGAGATTCAGCTTAAGGTGTTGCGGTGATTATCGCGACTTTTACGGCATAAGCACAGCATGGGCTACAGTCCCAGCATGGGGGTTGGAGCGTCTAGTCCTAATTTAAAAGGGCCTAACCTTAATACTGCTGGTATTTCACTTCCACCAGCGATGGAATTTAACTGTTTAACAAGAGCTAAAACTAAAGATGGGCTACATATTTATTTTACACTTAAACAATTAATCAAATAGCAAACGAACTGAAGTTTAAAACGCCTGGTTTTATTTTAACAACAGGGAATGAAAAGAACACTTTACAATAAGTTTGCACGAACAGCTTTTGAATATCAATGAATTAAAAGCACAAAGTTGAATTTACATTTAGTAATTCACACGATTCTACAAAACGACACTTGTGTTTTGAATAAACAATCAATTACGTTTTAGATTAGAAAAAGCAATACTGAACGCTCACTTGAGTCGTCCACAAGACTGAACAGCCCAGGCTGGTTACAGTCTATCAAACAGTATGTTTCAAACACGCATGAAAGATCAACCGTTTCACAGTTTTGTTTCTAAGTGATAAAACAGCCTTAAACCTCCCAGAGTTGCTGTTTAGAAGTCAACTCCTTAAATTATAAAAGCCGCAGCTACTTATAAAGTACATCTGGAGTGAATAACCAATGAATCCCACACAAAGATCAAACCGTCAGTTATTTGGATTAAAGTTACATTTAAAACAAATAAGAAAGAATTTGGTTTTTAAGTAAGAGAACCACTCTGACGTTATGGGGTGAAAAAAAAAAACCTAAGATGCCGCTACAGGCGTCACCACCATAATTTCTCTAAGCTAGAGAGTTTAAGTTTCAAAAGCTAACTTACAAACATACGAACCACTGCCATTTTGCCATGGCATGGCATCCTATGGACGTGACATCTCCACTCCCGACTGGCGTGACCCTTTTAGCTTGAGAGATCTGTGAGCTGTGCTAACGATTGCGTTCTGGAGCTGGGGTTTTATATACATAACCGGAAGTTCGCGCGGACGGGCAGGGGAGCTACGGGGTCTGATTGGCTGAGGGCCTTAAGAACAATGGAAAGTGGGAGGAGAAGTCGGTTGAACAAAGGGACTGGGTGCAGAGCCGTTTGAAGGAGTAAGGACATGTAAAGATGGGCCTGTTTTGAGTTTTACTCAATTGAACATTGGGAAATAGGCCTTTGTTGTGAATTATTGACTATGGAATGGATATTTACATGTTTGCAACGTGAATAGGCTCTTGTTAAAGCTTAATTCTGCTCCAAACTCCAGTAGCAACTTGATACAACTACAAAATCAAACAGACAAATTTTATGAATTATTTTCGTTTGTACACTGGTCGCTGCGAATTGAGGTAGCGTGGTGTTCGATCCCGAGTTTTCATTCACACATTTGTTCCTTTACGTGCTTTTGTTGTCATTGTAATGGTGCCCTTTCACAATGACTCTTAACTAAGTTTTTACCGATCTGATGTCAATGAAGACCCGATATGATACTGATACTGAAAGCATTACTATTAAATTTTATAAGCTTTAACTGAAAACTGCAGTGTTATTTATACACCACTACTAGTTTGAGCTGGGGGGAGGGGGTGGGGAATTGAGGATTCGAAGTTTTTAGGCACAGTTTGACATACGGAATTGCTTTTAGAACATATCTTTTTAAGAATTCTTTCAGTTTTAATAGTAGATCAAGCTAGCAGTAGCATTTGGATGGGTCCAGTCGGGCCGAGGGGAGAACTACGATAAACATATATACACTAAAATTCGTGTCCGGTAGAATGCCGATGTCGAATTACGTGGACTAATGGCGTTTCTGGGGGCAAAAGATTATTATAAAAGGCTAAATAAATGAATAAATAGTCTAGCTTAGTTGTATGCTAAAACGCTGAAGTTAAATGGGAGGTTTAACCTTAAAGTTAAAGGACAATGTTTGATCTAAGTGAACATTTTTCATAGCAGTTACGATTGTTCAAACACAATAAAAAATATCACACTTTAAAAATAGTTGTCGGTACATGAGATCGAGGTTTAGTACCTTTGCAGAGGAAGCCCCTCCTAAAATGCAACTAAGCTAGTGTTTGTGGGCTATATGCCCGAAAATAGGAGTGATAAAATCAAAATACATAAATACAAGTTTCAACAATGGCGGCCATTATGAAGGAGCGCTGCTGGGGGTTTTGGCTGATCTTCAAATGTAGATTTAAAGATCTTCTAGATGGAAAGTTCGAAATTGGCCTTCCCTAAGAGGCTTGTATTAGGACAGGCTATTGATGTTGAAAATTTTGACCGATTTGGTCCATTATTGAAAAAACGGCGAGATTGCCACAATCGAGGCACTTGGGTGCTCCAAGAAAAAAAATTACAAGTTTCAAAAAACGAGCGTTTTTCGGCGGTCCACGTTTACAACGTCGAAGGGTTTGGCCGATTTGGTCCATTATTGCGAAAACGGCGAGATTGGCCTAATCGAGGCATTTGGGGCGTTCAAGAAAAAAAATTTCTCGTTTGAAAAAACGAGCGTTTTTCGGCGGTCCACGTTTACAATAAGCCCACAGGTGTTTATTACGCGATTTACGGTCCAAATGCTTCATAAAATAAAACGGAAAAAAAACTTTTTATAGCCGACAATAATGTACATTACCTGTTTTTATAGTGTTTCTCTCCTTTGAGCATTATTTCCCCTAGAAGCTTGAAAGTTGGCTTTCCACTTTGGCTTGTATACTGCGCACGCGCAGGATTGGGCTGGCTATATATACTCGGCGCAGCCGTCCATTGGCATCATCTCTCCTAGGGCGTTCACAACGACGTAACCGCCTTGAGCTCTTTTAACGGCGGGTGCTACGACGGGGTAGGTGCTTGTAGCATCGCCAGTCGCCTGGTGTAACTGGATCTTTCTTATTAACACTCTTGGTACTTTTTGGTTAAAACAAGCACAACTGCTACAGTCCCGGTGTAGAGAATGGAGCTACTTTCGTCCTAGTCATGTAGGCTAACTAGTAATAATAAGCGGTAACGCTGCCACCAAGGTGGGAATTAGGCTAGCTAAGTTAAATTCGACGAGAATTATCGTAAATACTAACTGCTAGCAAACAACGAACGAATAAACCGTTGGACGTTTAAAACTCCTGGTTTTTATTTTAGTCAAACATGTTCAAACATTAAAACATTTGCAGTTTACATTTACATTTGGTAAATTTACACCTAGTTAGGTTATAAATGACACGGAAGGAATTTACATTAAATTCGACACTAGAACTTAGCGGTAAGGTGGCCATCACCAGGTTGACCTGTCCATACATGGTCAGTGTGAGGAAGCTCACGTTCGTCATTATAAGAATGATTACTAGACCCCTCCCTAGGCAGATAGGGTTTGAGAAGGTTTACATGATAAATGGTTTCTTTTTGCAAACCAAACGATTTTTTTACAAGATAATTGGTATCTGATAATCGTTTCAAAACTTCACAGGGTCCATCCCAATAAATATCTAACTTGTTGGTGCGTGCTGGCTTAAGGACTAGAACCTTATCACCAACTTTTAACTTGCGTTCAACTGCCTTGACATCATAGTATGATTTATTTTTCATCTGACTTTTGATGTTCTCCTGAGAGAGTTCACGAGAATACCTAAATCTCTGAAGCAAGTCCAAGATGTATTCCAAAACGGAAGGATGAACGTCTGGTTCAATCCAATGGCTTTTCACCAACTCCAGTGACCTTTGAGGTTGCGTCCGTAGACCATTTCAGCTGGAGTGAAGTCAGTGCTCTCATTAGGAGCAGTTCTCAGGGCAAACATTGCTCCTGGTAAGCACCTCTCCCAATCGTGGGGATGCTCGTAACAGACAGCTCTTAGCACCGCTTTGAGCGTCCTGTGGAAACGTTCCACCCTGTTAGATTGCGGGTGGTTTACACTTGAATTAACACACTTTATACCGCATTTTTCCAAGAATAAAGTTGTAAGTACCGATATGAAACACGAGCCTAGGTCGCTTTATAGCTCGGCTGGAAAGCCTAACCTAGAAAACACAAGGAGGAGAGCATCTACAACGCTCGGGGTGTTGGCCTCTTTAAGGGGCACGGCCTCGGAAAACTTTGTTGCCGGGTCAAGTAAAGACAAAATATACTTATAACCAGCCTTACTAGAAGGCTTGATGGTTTCGACGATATCGATTACATATCGGTTGAACGGATCATCATCCATGGGCACTAGCACCATAGGAGCAACAAACTTCTGTCCAGATTTACCATTTTTCTGGCAGGTTAAACAAGTAGAAACGGAATTGTCGATATCGGTAAAACAATGTGGCCAGTAGAAGTTAGTCAACACTCTATCCTTTGTTTTGGATCGGCCTAGATGCCCAGCCCATGCATTTGAATGTGCGGTGTTTAAGACTAAATCTCTACATTCTTTAGGAAGCACTAGTTGTTTCTTGATTAACGGTCTTCCTAAAGGCCGAAAGGGCTTACGGAAAAGCAATCCTTTCTCGATAAAAAACTGTTTTTCATCCTGCTGGTCCAGTGGGAGCTCAGCAGTTTGCCAACATGGTTTTAAAGTTGGGCAGTCGGCCTGCAACTTGGCAAATTCGGGCTTGTCAACACTCAGTAATTTTGTAAACTGATCTGACTGTGGACCTAAAATAGCGGAATCTAGGCTATCTAATTTAAGCGAAACAAAACCTTCCTGCGAAGGGGAAACTACACTAAAGTCAGAATCAGTCGTTTTCGCTTTCGGATGCGATCTCACGATATTTGGGTTTAGATATCGCAAGTTGTTGTTCCATGCGTGTCTGAGAACGCGTGATGGCGTTAGAGTAACGGGGCAGGGCCTTTAAACCTTTTTCTTTTAACACTGTTTGAGAAGGCACACCTAACAACATCTGGAAGTGGCATCCCATGTGGTCAGAAACGAGGGCCTCGGATTGAATTTTACCGTAGGGCGTTTCAACATCGATCACGGCGATTGCGTGTGCGGTCGTCTGCTCTGTGAGAGCGTTGTGACAATGGGTGTACTTACCCGTGAACTGCTCGGGTTTCACAAAATCCTTAGCAATTACATCGTGTGTCGAGCCTGTGTCTCTTAAAACAAGGCATTTGGTGCCATTCACGGACCATTCGTGGATGTGTTTTGATAGCACCATTTCGGGAGGATTGTTACTAACAAAATGACATTCAGCATTATTAGCTGGGTTACCTTCTTAGGCAATACGAGAACGACACTCGGTTTTCTTGTGACCGATTTTGTTACAAAAAAAAACAAACACCATCAAACCTAGGATTTTTAGGCCTGTCAAACTTACGATTGGAGTTGTTGCTGCTGGCAGAGTCTCCTTTACTCGAATCGGCAGAAGATGCTGCAGTACCAGCCGGTTTAGCTGCAGTGGAAGAGGCCCGGTGGCCACTTAGAAAATTTGAGGAAGCTTTAAAAGCTTGTCCAGACGATGTAGCACTAGGCTGTGCCTTCCCTGTTTTAAGGGCAACGTCGGCAGAACTCTGTTTGTTTCTGGTGGTGAACTCATCATAGAGTTTGGCTGCTTCGTGCAATGTTCCAGTCTTAATCTGGTCCGGCAACCATTTGCGTAAAGCAATTGGACATGATTTGGTAAATTGTTCATGCAAGACTAAGTTAGCTAGAAAAAATGTCAGCACTGAATTTAACGCACAATTTCAGAATACAGGAATCTCACCAGATTCTTGCGAATTTTCAACAGACAGTATTCGTCCGTCTTCGTCAGGCACTAAGAGAATTTGTAGAGGTGGTAACTACATCGTTTTGGAGATCGTGATTCGAAACCGGCGCTCGGCGTGCCCACATTACGCTTGAACAAGTGAGGGCTTTGAGGCAGCTTAGTAGGAATCGTAACCTAACCTTCTGCAAAGCGGATAAAGCAAATAAGACCGTCGTTTTAGACACGAGTGAGCATGACCGACTTGTTAGGGAGGACATTGTTAGTTCAGGAATGTATGAGAAGACGGAAGATAATCTGCAGAATCGCCCTCTTATTGATCTGGTTTTTAGTCTGAAGCGACTTTACAAGGAAGGTCATCTTACGTCGGACGAGCTCGAAGACCTGACGCCAAAACCACCGCAGCGATTGCCTAAGATCTTCGCTCAGGTTAAAACTCACAAAGACGGGAGACCCCTCCGCTTGATTACATCGGCAAAGGGAGGGCCATGTCAACGCTTAGATTGGGTGGTGGCGAGTAGACTTAAAAAGTATGTAAAATCAGAAAGCAGACTAACAAAGACAGAGGATTTGCTGAATGAGCTTGATGGCGTGACAGTGAAAGATGACGAGATAATGGCGTCGTTCGATGTCGTAAAGTTGTTCCCAAGCCTTTCACACCGCATGATCCTTGAAATGCTAGGGATTTCCACGAGAAAATGCGGAATAAAGAAAGACGAATTTCAGAAAGACAGGGCGATGTTAAAGGTGGTTTTGTCCAGCATTTATGTTGAGTTCAACGGGGAGACATTCTGGCAAGTACGAGGGGCCCCGATGGGGTACTCTTGCTCCCCTTTTGTGGCGGAACTTGTGCTCCAACATCTTGACTCCTTCGTGCGACTATCCATCCCTGAAGTACGATTGTGGAAGCGCTTTGTTGACGACGTCATGGCGATTTTGAAAAAAAGTCAACTTAGTATCGTGCTCGAAAAGGTCAACAACTGGAATGAAGATCTTCTTTTTACGGTGGAGGAAGAAAAAGATAACTCGTTGGCGTTTCTGGATGTAAAGGTGACACGAAAGTCGGATGGAAAACTGGAGTACCAGCCATTTAGAAAAGAAATGGCAACGGAGAGAGGAATTCCGTATACGTCGGGGCACCCGGTTGGACAATTGAAGGCCATCGCTCAAAATGAATTCTTTAGGGTAGTGCGTCACTCCACAAACATTGAATTAGCGCGACCACATCTTCAGAGCACAAAGGGTCGGTTTATAAAACTGGGATACCCACCAGGTCTCTTGTCCAAAATGATTCGGAGAGCAGTAGGATCACGCAATGAGCAGCGAGAGAGAGAGAAGAGAAGAAATCCGAAAGCCAGTCAGGGTGGGTCTCACCCACCTCAAGGGAATTAGCGAGAAAGTGGCTAGAGTGCTGAAAGAAAAAGGTTTTTAAACATTCCTGAAGAATGGGGGAAATATCAAAGACGAACTGCTGAAAAAACGGGTTAAAGTGACATGCGAGGAGGACCAGAGTATTTTGTCCAAGATCCCAAATACACGTGAAGGAGTGTACAGAGTCCCATGTGATGAGTGCAGTGCTGTTTACATTGGAGAAACGCGAGTTGGAGTTAGAAAGAGAGTTAAACAACACATGGCAGACACGAAGAATAAAGACACAAGAAACAGCATTGCATCCCATCACATGGAGACGAGGCATGAGATTGGCAGGAGCAAAACGTCAACACTGCTAAAATCCAACGTCCCATATGATCGTCATTTAAGAGGACTAGAGTCCCTGGCCATTCAGCACCATGTAAAAAATGGAGCTACTCTAATGAATACACAGGGTGCTTCTAATCCGGGAATCAGCTTTCTCCTAAGAAAAGATTTTTCAGCGAGACTCTCAAGCCGATGGGAGAGAGGACCTGCTGCATGTAGTAGGCCCATCGCATCCAGTGAGCCGGAAGCATCCAGTAGGCCCGACGCACGCAGTGGGCCACGCCGAGCGCCG
>JAHWFP010095343.1:15888-53643 GCA_023313725.1 Lithobius niger | reverse complement strand
CTGGGGGGGGGGGGGATTGAGGCTTAATGGCGCGTCGACAACTTGGTCATTAGCGCCAACCTCAGTCACAGTGCAGTGGTCCGGGTTGCCACTGCACCACACATTACAGAGATGTTATTCGAACCCCTAACCTAAATCTTGTCATACATCTGTACCTCCTGCAAAAATTGAAAAACACCGGACAGGAGGACAGACTTATCGCCCAACTGACGCGCAATGTCATGCGGAAGATGGAAACGACGACGAACACCATCAAGATGGCGACAATCAACAAGTAAGTGCCGGACCGTAAGTGGCCGTCGACACCAATAACATTCAGGAGGGTCAACCCCCCGCAAAACGAAACAGTGAGTAAGTCGGGTGTGACCAATTCGCAAACGGGCCAACACAACCTCCTCACGGCGACTGCGGCGACACGCCGAGTGCCACTCCTCGACTGTCCCTTTAATGGCCCGTAATTTGTTACCGTCCTGTCTGTCCCACAAGGTTTGCCAAAAAGCGTGTAACCTCAGACGCAGAGTTGGAAAGGCATCTGAGGGAACAAGGCTGAGATCCCTACCGAGAGGGCCAGAAAGGGCCCCTTTCGCAGCAGAATCAGCTTGTTCATTCCCTGCTATCCCAACATGGCCCGGGATCCAGCAAAAAAGCACGATTTTCCGCTGGCCAGGCAAGCGGGAAAGCAAAGCTTGAACACGTTGTGTCAAGGGGTTCCGAGGATTGTAATTCGCCAAGGACTCCAGGGCACTCATGGAATCACTAAAGATAATGAAATGCGTGCCCTGAAGGTCAAGGATCCATTCCACCGCCAAACCAAGAGCCAAAAGCTCTGCAGAGAACACAGAATAGCCTGATGGAAGGCGATGGGCAACCGTTACTCCCTTACACACACAAGCACACGCCACGCCAACGTCTGACTTCGACCCATCAGTAAACAGGCGCTGATAACCGGCGTACTGAGAACTCAGCCGCCGGAACTCCTGTAAGTACCTTGCTGGTAGAGTGGAACCCTTCGGGAGGGACGCCAGAGCAAAAATGAAACTGCCACCTGGGACAAGCCAAGGGGCAACTGGCATTCTCCCAAGCCTCAAGACGCAGGGCATTGCAAAGGCTATCTCCTGACAGGACTGCTGGAGCCTATCGCGGAAATCACCCTTACCCACCCTGCGTCTACCGACTCGCAAGTCTGGCCCAAAAACCATGGACCAAGCAGGACTGGATTGCACGGCACGTAAACGCACAGCATACTGAATGGCAAGCTGTCGCCGACGAATGGCCAAAGGTGGCTCCGAGGCCTCAGCATAGAGGCTGACCACTGGGGAAGTTCGAAATGCCCCAGTCGCCACACGCAGGCCACTGTGATGCACAGTGTCCAACATCTGGAGAGTGGAGTCACTAGCCGAATCATAGACCATACACGCATAATCAAGTTTGCTGCAGACAAGGGCTCGGTAGAGGCGCAACATGGCAGCGCGATCGGCACCCCATGAAGTGCCCGACAGGACCCGCAAGATGTTAAGCGCCCGCAAAGCCTTGTCTTTAAGCTGACGTAAGTGTGGAAGCCAAGACAACCGGGAATCGAACACCAGGCCCAGGAAACGTGCCTGTGGGACAACAGGAATTTGTGCCTGTCCCAAGTACAGGCAAGGATCCGGGTGCAGCGTTCGTTGGCGGCAAAAGTGGATGCACAAGTCTTGTCCGGAGAAAACCGGAAACCATTACTTACCGCCCAGGTCTGGACTTTGTTAATTGCCAGCTGTAGCTGCCGCTCGCAGGTCTGCATGCGAGCTGCCCGAAAGCGCAGGCCGAAGTCATCGACAAACAATGACTGGGGAACAGCAGCTTGCTGAGCAATGGGGTTGATCCCTATAGCAAACAAGATGACACTAAGAACACCACCCTGAGGCACACCATTCACCAAGACAAAGGGGCGGGAAAGAGTCGCCCCGACACGAACGCGAAAAGAACGGCCTGAGAGGTAAGCAGAAAGCAACAGTGGCATCTGTCCCCTCAAGCCATAGTTATAGAGATTACGGAGAATCCCATAACGCCACGTCGTATCATACGCCTTCTCCAAGTCAAAGAAAACCTGAACCAGATGATGACGCAGGCGAAAAGCCTCCCTCACATCTGATTCAAGGGCAACTAGATGATCGATAGTTGACCGAAACCGTCGAAAGCCACACTGGGACACAGATAAGAATCCCCGTGATTCCAACACCCACACCAACCGCTCACTGACCATCCGTTCCATAAGTTTACAGACACAGCTAGTCAGAGCGATTGGGCGATAACTGGAAGGAGAAGTAGGGTCTTTGCCCGGTTTTACAATCGGGATGACCACTGCTGTCTTCCACGCTGCTGGAATAGAGCCCTCTGCCCACACACGGTTGAACATCCCCAGCAAGAACTGCTGGGAGGCAAGGGTCAGATGCACAGGGTTTTTTTTTTTTTTTTTTTTAAATCACAGGGTTAAGATAAAAAAAAAATGAGCGTATCGAAAAGTGTTCATATACGAAAATGTTCGAAACGAACACGTCAAAACTTATATGCGAAAACTTAATTTAAAGGTAGAAAGAAAAAAGTTTCGATCAGACCTAGGACTTATCAAAGCATCTAGGCTGCAGTGCTTAGTTTAATTTTTTATTTCACAAAATTAGTTGTTTAACTAAACCACAACCACACAATTGATAAGCAGTGTGAATGAAGTAGTAGGTGTGGCTTTAATAAACTGTATCTTAAAACTTGGAAGGATATTTTGTTGCTTAACAAATTCACACCAGCAAAACAGATGAAGTTTGTCAGTTTTTTGAAAACCTATTATTTTAGTTCTGATATTTCGGATCACAAAAACTGTGCGTACACATGTGGACAACTCTTCATAGCTTCTGTAAATAGAAGGTTCTTTTAATGCCTGAGCGTCATGGGCACTTCCTGGAACCTTGCACCTGATGTTACGAAATCTACAAATGACAAAAAAAGCAAATTATGAAAGAGCAAAAAGAAAAAGAAATACCTTGAAATACTGTACCAAACTAAAAGTTAGGTAAGAAAAAAAACGCTGGTCGTTTGATGTTCAGGGTCAGATTTAACAGACTAAGTGCCCACAGGTAAAAACAGAAAAGGACGACAACACAAGCTTTTATGTTGGTTTCCTAGAGGTCGATCATAATGATGTTTTTTGTTACTGATAGGACAACGAACTAAGCCCAATTCTTTTTCTTTTTTTAGTACTACTACTTGTAAGAACGAAAGCTAACCAAGCGCCTACCATGGCTATTACAACGCTCCCATGTTAATCAACGTTTGAGATGCGCATAGTGCTTAGAGTTAATGGTAGCATGACATGCGTTTGTGGCAATAGCAGTGATAAGCATTTGTGATTGCAGTTGGCACGATTAACTCAGAAGCTGAGCTAAAAGACTTGTCAATTTTTGCAACAATAAACTACAAAATGAGGAATGAGTTAGACACACCATTGGTTGAAATTGATGTTTTGCGTGGAAGTGCCAAACTTAATCAAACAGTGTGTTGGAGCCAAATTGTTTGAATTTGAAGGGAGCATTCACATATTACGTAACACCTGGTGGAGGGAGGGGGAGAGTTGAACAGTGTTGCAATCTGTTAAGAGGGGGGAGTATGACGAAGTGTTACGTAACATACTAATTTTTTACTAAATGGTTATTTGCTCATATTTTTCTAAATTTTTAGGTAAACACTTTTAGCTCGACGTTTTTCTAACTATACTGTTTACAACTTGAAATGTTTGTTATTTTTCAAACTCACAGGTCATTACGACTTTAGGTTCTAAGAATCTCCGAAAATACTTTACCTGATTAGATCGTCCACCACAGCTTGCAGAATTACAAATAAAAAGCACAAGATACATGTTTAAATATTATTACAGCTTGCAGAATGTAAGAGGGTCACATTTTTCGGTTGATGAAGTCGCGGTAACCATATGTGGAAGGTAGGATAGGGATGTGACAACACTTGAGACAAAACGGGCGGCGATAGCCTTTACTTCGTCTTCTCCGGGGAAATAAATGAACATCGGCATCAAAGGAGTAGTACTAGCTCAAAGAACTGACGAACAAAGTTCCTGACCGTAGCCTTATGTTCTGCAGACTTGCAAAAAAACGCGATTCTCACAGCAGCTGGCAAGCTTAACGACGGCATTGGCAACACGCATTGACGGCATTGGCAAATTTCTGTGGGCTTCATTAAAGGTTCCAGTGTGGCACCAAGTTTTTCAAACGTATTGCGCGACATCCGAAAATGATTCAAGCCATTAATCATAAGTAAAATGGCATAGCACAATTCTTTTCTACCAATCTTGGCTCCTTTCTATGCAAGCCTTTTGGCAAGCCTTGTGGGACAGTCAAGTCGGTAATAAGTTGCGTGCTATTAAAGGCACTGTTGAGGAATGGCACTCGGCGTGTCGCCGCAGTCGCCGTGAGGAGGTGGTGTTTGCGCGTTGGTCACACTCGACTTACTCACCGTTTCCTTTTGCGGGGGCTGGACCCTCCTGAATGTTCTTGGTGTCGACAGCCACTTACGGTCCGGCACTTCCTTGTTGATTGTCACCATCTTGATGGTGTTTGTCGTCGTTTCCATCCTCCGCATGACATTGCGCGTCAATTGGGTGATAAGTCTGTCCTCCTGTCCGGTGTTTTTCAATTTTTGCAGGAGGTACAGATGTATGACAAGATTTAGATTAGGGGTTTGAATAACATCTCTGTAATGTGTGGTGCAGTGGCAACCCGGACCACTGCACTGTGACTGAGGTTGGCGCTAATGACCAAGTTGTCGACGCGCCATTAAGCCTCAATCCCCCCCCCCCTTTCTATGCACCAAACCTCACGTGGGCGATGTTTATCCCACCTAAAATTTTCTGTGGTCTCAGCCTACAACACCAGGTTAAACATTTGTTTATTGCAAATATTGCATGTCCATTACTTGACATTACTGTTTCTCGCCATCTCACAGTTACGTTTATTTATTCATTTACAAGACATACATCGCTGTTTCTAAAGGAATGGGTGATAACTAATATAAAAAAAAATAAGCAATAACAGAGTAGCAATCCAAAATTACTTACAATGTCGGGGGCAACTGCAAGGCAACATCATGCAATAAACATACAAAAAGAAAATTATATGCAAAACAAACGAGTAAATCCTTGAACTCGCAACGAATAGATACAGTCTAAAGAAATAAACGGGACTAATTTGTTTTTGAAATTCTGGACAGTGTGAACATTAACAATCCATTGTGGGAGAGTATTCCAAACACAGAAAAGGCGATTTGAAAAGGAGTTGCGTACGGCGTTATAGTGAGGGTTATTGGTTTATAGTTTGAACGAGGATCCCCGCATAACGTACGGGTTAACAATAAGCTCAAAAAAAGTATTGTTAAGCTTAGGGGAAGAAAACCATGTTAAGATTTTGAACATATAGATGAGTCCATCCCAGTGCCATTGAAGGAAGGTAATTTCAAATACGTAAGGCGTGGTAACTAAGATCATAATTTTTTTGGTGAATGAACGCTGTCCATTTTTAATGGCCCTACGGTCTTTATATTATAAAAGTGGTGCTCCCAAAAAGGTACGCCGTATGCTAAGGTCGGTCGAACAAGAGCTTTAAACAATGACTACATTACTTGGGGATCTCGACTAGAATAGTATGTAAAATCAAGTACACGATAGAATTGGCCTTGGAGACGATCCTTTCAGTATTTGCTGCAAATGAAAAATTGATCGCCGATAAGATTTTGTCGCCAACAATGGCATTACATAGCAAGCCTTGCCCAAATAATGTGGAATCTATTTCGTTAAACTATAACTATGAAAGAGAATTCTGCTGAGGATTACGGACAGATGTCTACAAAAT
Source organism: Lithobius niger (assembly GCA_023313725.1). Lineage (NCBI taxonomy): Eukaryota > Metazoa > Arthropoda > Chilopoda > Lithobiomorpha > Lithobiidae > Lithobius > Lithobius niger. The sequence goes on along the minus strand of JAHWFP010095343.1, from coordinate 47,755 downwards.
TTTGCTCCCGATACCAACGGACGAACTACAAGACACGTACGGTACGTACTCTTCTGCCCCAAAAAGAATCTGTTTTGCTCTTCATTCCAAAGGTACAAAAAGGACCTTTTTCAGTCCATCATAATAATATAATAATAATAAAATAATAATAGATTTGTCGGCCAGTGCATTCAATTAAGCTTACATAGTCAATGCCTTTTTCACCAACAAATACAACTTCGGGATCTCATTTTCATAAAGGTCCAATCACGCATCGACAATGTTTTCTCTGTGAACAGTTATTGTTACCATGCATCTGGATGATAAACCATTGTTTGTGGGCCGTGCATTTGATGTGTGGGGCAATGTATGTTTCTTGATGGTTGTGGAATCTTGCCGACTATTACAGCTTCCTAACTATCATGTCAGCATCCATGTTATCAGATTGTTCATCAGTACTTGTTTCTCTCAGCCACTGAAGAAACAATGTTGTCCGAGCTTCATCTGGAACATTATGAAAAGTGCCCCGTGGGTCCTCGTGTGAAATTCGCATTTCGTTGTGACGGGTCTGTTAATACAAATGCTGGTGGTAAATCAGCAGGCGCTCCGACAAAATGAAGTAAATTGGCAACATTCACCGAAGGCACAAATTTCCTTACATAGCGACCGGAACCTGTAACAAACCGAACCCTGACAGTCGTACCTGTTTGTGGTTCAGGTACCACATGGGATGCATGTAATGCATGGGTCTTGAAACAATGTTCACGTTGCCGTCTTTCGAAAGCTGCCACCACCCTGCCTATCTCTGCTTAAAGAAGGGCATCAACTCGTGAGGAAGTTTTGTATTCGTGATTTTGGAGGCTTACCAGGCATATAATCCTGACAACGGGGAGGGTGTATTGGGCTCTCATCGTAATGTAGGGAATCAAAAGATATGTACTGATGGAAGTCACAATATTTATTTTTAAGAATCTCTTAAGTAAGTGTCAGATGTTGTATTACGTACGCGAACAAACAATCGGGCTATGTGTTGTAGGTGTACCGACAGCCGTATTTCCACGCCCAGTACTTCTGGCTGTGTAGAAATAAGTGTAGATGTAAGCAGCTCATCTACTGGCAGGTTACCATCAGGTATGATAAGGATCATGCCATGACTCACTGCTTCCTCCATTTCAGCTATTGTTGACGATGCAAGTGTTTCAATACGACATTGTTTGTTGCACTTTCGGAACTTGTATACCACAAGATTAAATAGGACATCTAGGTACAATGAACAAATATAATCTTCTAATTCTGTATGGACTTGTATTCTTGTATGTTGTCCTCATTTGGTTTTCCTACCAAGAAAAGCAAGAGTTGAACGTCAAACCTAAAAAAAAAAAACTTATGACAAAGGAAAACAAAGGGAAAGCCCTGCCTGGCAACTTTTTGAGCTAAGTGAAAAAAATCACCCGCAAGAGTTTAGTTAAGAGTAATTTGTAAGATAGGTGAGCCCTTTTTTGCACATCCCTTATCTAAAAATTACCAAGTTAAGTTGTAGTTTGAAATGGTTTAGAAATTCGATCATCAGTCTTAACATAAAAACATAAAACAATGTGAAATAGGCTACTATTTTCAAACAGAAATAAAAGCCTTGGTGGCAAGGAGAGACTTCAGAGACCACTGAACAACCGACAATGACCCCACTACAGTTATTTAACTGATGTATAACCACCATCCACACTGGAGCAGAACAAGCTGTGGGGGTTTGCTACGTTCGCAGCTTTCCACAATGTTGTTTGGTAATGTGCTCGTTCACAGTGAGGCCGAAGGGCAGCGAGGGTGGGAGGCAAGGTACTCAGCTTTAGAGAGACATGTTTTTCCCAGCCATTTTTCTGCGAAAGATGGTTACACGCTTGTCTTCAAACGAGTCAGTAGGTTTTTGTCCATACAGTGTTGCCACAAATTTAGCCGCACTTGTAGTGACTTCATCCAAGTCTTTCAGTTGGTCTCCAAGCTCAAGTACGTCTTCATAACCTTGAAGTTTTTTGAGGACGGTCACTTTTCCAATACCATATAATCCGGAAACAGTGTCATGGCCAGAAAGCGCAAGAGCAGCAAGAAGGTTGGAGATGATGGTGTCATGTTTCTCGACTACCTTATTGATCGATCCTTGTAACGTGAAATGCATGCTGAGCTTCCTTGTCTTGATGCGTGCATGTACGTGATGAGCCAAAATAACCAAAACGTCAGTATCATCAGAAACGACTGTAATTGGTGAGTGACCAGCGTCAATCTCCTGGATCATGTGATAGGCCATAGTTGCAAATGGCAGCACACAACATTTGGACTTTACTGCTTGTATCGCAGTCACTAAACGTTTTGGAAATGTCTTCAAGAGCTCTTACAATCGGTAGGAAAACTTCCACAAACCTCACAATTCCATCATGTTTTTCTACCCAGCGTGTGTTGCAAAATGTTTTAAGCCCATTTAAGGCTGAATTTGGCAACATTTCATTTAAAACTATTTTAAAATGACTGTACGTGTAGGTGACAATGAACAAATTTACACACTTCTTTCATGACACCCATAGCATTCCGAACAACAGCCAGTTCACAAGCAGTATTCACAGATAAGTTTAAAACATGATTTGCATAGTGTACATAAACTGCTTTTGGGCATACTGTTTTACTTCTGCTTGTACACCACTATACGCTCCCCTCATAGTATTGCAGCCATCAAAACCTTGACCTCGTAATTTAGAGATGCCAATGCCAAACTCGCGCAAGTATCTAACAGAGTACCCACCTAAGAACGGTTCTGATAATTTTTACGGGTGGAGGGTTGAAGGTCAAGGCAATGAGATAGAAACAGTTGGTTGACGAAAGTGGGGAGAAGGTGAGCAAGCAGATTACAAGGATTTGGTCAGCGCCTCGAAATGCGTTACTTTAAGTACTAGCAGGGACTTTATCCAAGAACTGTCAGACGCTAAAACAGAATTTGATGCATCACTTCCTTACAAGTCGCTAAATTTATTTTTAGGTTATTTAACGATCAAGCGGCTACCAACACCATCATAGGCTTGGCATAAAGAAAAAAATGAATAAATTGTCAATTAAAAAAAAGGTAAGTTTTCCTTGTTGGTTCACTTTGGTTTGGGGGGGGGAGAGGTGTGGCTCCTTGCTCCCCCCCCCCTTCCCTGCGCCACTGGTGAGAAGCTCTCGCCACTTTCGCAAAAAACATAATATCAAGGGGTTGCAACAACTTTGTGCTATTTGGTGGCAGAAAAACAAATGAGATGTTGTTGGTTTTGCATAAGCGAATTACCTCACTGTTGAAATAAATTGTCGCCGAACAATACCTTTTTCCCATCTCGTTTTTGTAATACTGGGAGTACCTGCATCAAACCAAATACATGTCCCTCAAACCACCCAGACTTGCTGCAGTTGTAACGAGTTCCCGTTGGACAACCTGATCTCCAAGCACCATATAACCCAACCGATTGTAACAAACATATGAAGGAAAAAGTTCACATGCAGTTGTCTCCCACACCGTAAGAGATACAACAGTTTTCGTCTGATTTAAGAGACGTTCGCGATACTTAGTAGTGCCATGTTTAAAGAGGTAACGTCGTCTCCCGGGATCATCACTCAAATTTGTCTCATCGTAATTTAATATTTGGCTTCGGAAGGTCTGCAATGGTCTTTTCAAGGTTGTCAAAGTATTCTTCACAATGTCACTAGACAATCGGGCCTTTTCTGGAATAGTTTTGGCATGTTCTAATACCGAACTTGAATAATTTTGTTAGTGGTAAGGATAATGTCATGGATAACCAGATTTGTCCTTCCTGGTAGATTGTTTACTGCTTGGCAAGCTTCGTGGGACAAACAAGGTGAAAGACATCCTAGCGAGAGTTCGTATGGGCCACGCCCCAAAACCCACGCCAGCACATCTTCCAAGGTCCGTGGATCATAATATTTACAGCTGGCGAATAATTTTAGGTGAGGTCCGGAAAGAAAACGAGAGAGAGAAACGTAAAGTTTAGTCATTCAATTTTACTGTGCAGATAAACGGGCATGGGGGGGTCAAATATAAGTTTTCACATGTGAAACAATGGGCAAAACTCGCTGACTATGGACCACCACAAAAAGTGGAAACCGAAAGCCAAAAATATACGTCACAGTTCATGGTTTTGAGTTCATTAGCACAAACGGAAAAACGTTTCAGTGAGAAGTTATATTACGCCTTGAACTATGTGGTAAACAAAAATAATGGAACGGACTTACTTTCTCAGTCGGACAATTTCGGCTCCAAACATCGTATTACACATCTCAAATTGTTTCGAACATTTCCCGTGGTTGGTCCAGAGTCAGGTAAAGGATCATTGGTAGAAATACACCAGAGAAACGACCCGCATGGTCACAGATTTACAGCAGGGAAAATGAGACAGAAAAAGGGTCGTAACATCGTCATTCAGTGCTAACTCAGGGAAGGAAAGAAAAGAAAACAATGTCACCACACATCATTGTTGACAAAACAGAAATCAAAGCTTACTACGAAATAAAAAGTACTCAGAAGTTAAAGCAAAACTATGAACAAGGTCATCGGCCCCATGGTACAGCCCTGGACAGCCACCAGAAAATCATACGCCAACACGGCCAATACAGGAGTAAATAACATTACAGCCAAGCACTTAATGCCGTCGGCCAGGACCTGCTTTCCAATGCATTCCCGAGGGAGAAAATAAGGGAAAATAAAACGGGCATTCCACAGAACGAAAAAATGCGAAAACAAACATAAAACAACGCGTCACATCCCCTCTGAAATAGCTTATAGTTTTCACTCGAAAGACCCCCCCCCCCTAACCTTAGTTCACTGGTCAGCAGAGGGTGGCTTTCCTTCACACGTCTCAGAAGTCGCAGAAACAACAACACAAGCTATATGAGCTCATACATAAATCAAAGAAGTACAACAAGTATGAGCACGGGCGCAATGTCCGTAGTTTACCAAGAAAAAAAAAAGGCGTTGTTTCACGTTTGTTTTCGTTCTGTGAAATGCCCTTTTTGCTAGATGTGAGGGGAAGGACAATTGGAGGTTACAGGTAAAAGGCGTTTACTGTACGTGAATTTTAACCGCGCTACAAAAAACTGGCTGGTTCTGGCTAGCGAGTGCACATCAGGAATTTCCTGAGCAAAATGACACAAACCGCGTGCCGTTATCTCGAACAGCTCCCGATGCAAATACTACAAATACTGGGAACTCATTAGGTTATGGGTCCGTATCGGTGCAGCCTTACTAATAAAACCACACGTTACTTACAAGAAAAAAAATTGTTCAAAATATAGCCTTCACCCCAGTAAATTAATACAATGAACACTAATCCCCACGCTCTTGATCAGCTGGATGCAATCCATTTACATATCCCAAAACTTAAAGGTATAACTGAATGGTAGTGTAGTTGTCGGCTACGGTGCACTGTAATGAGTTAACAAATTCTTTCAATCCTTCAATCTGGGTTTCTGTTTCAAAATTATTACCTAGGGGTACTGTTATACGCTTGTTTACAGCTTCTAAGACAACTTCACTTTCAAATATATTCTTTTGATCCTGTAAAGGCCTATCTATGATAGGATCTAGATTAGGAGTGGTTTGGTGCAGTGGCAACCCGGACCACTGCACTTTAACTGAGGTTGGCGCTAATGACCTAGCTGTCGACACGTCATTAAGCCTCAATTCCCTCCCCCCACCCCCCATCGTTGGGTGTGTGCAGGAGGCTTGGGAAAAATATTTCCCGTACGGCTACATCTGTTCTGTTCCATATAGCTCAAGGCTAAGGGGTCAAATGTTCCTTTTAAATGATTTATTTTTAATTTTTTTGTAACCATAGTTTTCCTTCAACTAAATGCGACACTCCTCGTCTCCCCCCCCCCCCCCCTCCTCTAAGGCATCACTCAATGTTTCCCCACCTGCATTGTGCTGGCCGATGTACCAATATTGGCCGTTGCCTACTGAGTATGCTGGGTTGCATTTTGCTAAAAACTTTCAGTGTTATTCCCGTTGTTTGTGTTTGGTTCTCTGTCCTGTCGACCTGGGGGGGGGGGGGGGAGTGTGATTGGCACTGGAAGTGTTGTATTGTCGATCTCCATTCTGCTGAGGATATCCCCATTGTTATGTATTTCTTCCTTCCTTGGGGGGAAGGGGGATTGAGGCTTAATGGTGCGTCGACAGCTTGGTCATTAGCGCCAAACTCAGTCACAGTGCAGTGGTCCGGGTTGCCAGTGCACCACACATTACATAGATGTTATTCAAACCCCTAATCTAAATCTTGTCATACATCTGTACCTCCTGCAAAACTTGAAAAACACCGGACAGGAGGACAGACTTACCGCCCAATTGACGCGCAATGTCATGCGGAAGATGGAAACGACGACGAACACCATCAAGATGGCGACAATCAACAAGGAAGTGCCGGACCGTAAGTGGCCGTCGACACCAATAACATTCAGGAGGGTCAACCCCCCGCAAAACAAAACAGTGAGTAAGTCGGGTGTGACCAATGCGCCAACGGGCCAACACTACCTCCTCACGGCGACTGCAGCGACACGCAGTGTGCCACTCCTCGACAGTGCTTTTAATAGCTCGTAATTTATTACCGTCCTGTCTGTCCCACAAGGTTTGCCAAAAAGTGTGTAACCTCAGACGCAGAGTTGAAAAGGCGTCTGAATGAACAAGGCTGAGATCCCTACCGAGAGGGCCAGAAAGGGCCCCTTTCGCAGCAGATCAGCTTGCTCATTACCACCTATCCCAACATGGCCCGGGATCCAGCAGAAAAGCACGATTTTCTGCTGGCGGGCAAGTGGGAAAGCAAAGCAAAGCTTGGACACGTTGTGTCAAGGGATTCCGAGGATTGTAATTCGCCAAGGACTCCAGGGCACTCATGGAATCACTAAAGATAATGAAATGCGTGCACTGAAGGTCAAGGATCCATTCCACCGCCAAACAAGAGAGCCAAAAGCTCTGCAGAAAACACAGAATAGCCTGATGGAAGGCGATGGGCAACCCCTTCCTTGGCTGGGTGGACTGCTGTGTATTCGTTCTATCCTTGCAATGCACCTGAATGTTTTGGCAACAACCCCTGCTGATGTGTCCAATCTTGCCGTATGAAAAGCATTTGCGTTAGCGGTTGGGCACTGCTTGGTTTACGTACACTTGTGATGTCACTGCCTGGCATGCCAACAGTCAACCTTTCAGTGTCCCGGTTTTCCGCATTTGGGGCACAGGCCCGGTGGTTACCTTTGAATTGCCCCTGTTTTGTTCCTTGTGCCGTGTGCTGTTGTTGTTTTTCTTCATTTTTTTGCTTTAGTTGTAATGTGGCCAACATTCAGGTATGTTCATGAAGCCTGTCTGATATTCCGACAACTATGTGCTGTATGTTGCTGTTGTGCGCCGGCTTTACCACTTCCGGACTCGTCTCTATTTGCGTCTGTCTTTCCTGGAATCTGTCTCATTGTTCGTCCAACTCTGATACTTCTGTATACATTTTGGCGTAAATGCTGTTTTTGCACAGCTGTAGGTGCTCTGACACAGATTTTGAGCGTAGCAGTAGAGCTTCCTTTGCTCGAAGTTTCCTTTCTTCATCCACCGCGTGTTGTTCCCTCAGGTGTGAGGTTTCCTACCTGGGACAAAATTTCCATTGCCAGTGCGTCTATGGCAATGAATGTCCAATTGACTCTTCATTTTCCTGCCAGCAGGCATAGAAATGCATCCGCGGGTCTGTCAGTTGATGAATCCCGAATCTTCCGATTAAAGTTTCCTTGAAAGTTTTGAAACTATTTGACATCTTTAGTTACCTGTGGTTTCTGACGAATTCCGCAGGGACACCTGTCAAGTTCGGTAAGGCAAGTGCTATCAAGTCTTGGTCCATTATGTCTGGGGCTCCGCATCTGACTTGCTCAATTTCTTCTAAAAATAGGTTCATCTTGATGCGTGATATCTTTCCTAGCGTCATTAAAAATCTGTTCTATTCCCTGAAAGTTACGTTGCGTGAATGGTTGCATGTTGTTGATGTCTGAAAGTGAGGTGGATATGCAGGCTGAATTTCGATTCCCCTATTGCTTGCTGTCAAATAGTCTTGCGTTTAATTATGCTGGCAAGGCTTTGTGTGTTGCCGTCGTTTGAGCTTTTAGGGTTTGTAATTCGCTGGATAGTGCTTATAGTTCTTGTTTTAAACTGGCCACCTCCTCGGCCTGTTGCAGTTTACATGGGGTTTTGCCGCCATTTGGCTCGGAGAGTTTACTCCTCCACTGATTGATCTGGTAGTCCTATCATACTCGTACGGCACACCAAGCGTTTAATTTCTGAACACACTGGGAATGGGCCTCAGCGATGTTGTGGGGATTTGTCCCTGACCAGTGGTAGGTCCAATGCCTACTGATCTGGCCATGTGTAATGAGTGTTGACTCATCAGTAAAAATGAGTCGTCTTGTGAAGGAGGAATCTGCGTTAATTCCAGCAGAGGCCCACTGGCAGAATTCGAGTCGATGGTTTGCGTTTTCTACACGCAATTCATGAACTAGCTTTGCCTTGTAGGGACGAATATGGTGTGTTTTAAAAATTCGGTGCAGCAAATCCTTTGAACTGCCACATTCCACAGCACGATGACGCAATGGTAGTTTAGGACGCACATTCACACTAGCCAACACGTATATTGTTGCATAATTAGGTCTGCCAGCCCTCTTTCTATCAACCACACTGCCAGTTTTCATAAATCGGGCAAGTAATCTACGAACAACATTATGGCTTGGAACAGGTCGCCCTGGGTGATATATTTAGAGAATAGCCTGGCTGCTTCACGGTGATTTTACCCATTACGGAAGTAAAGGATCTTGAGATTGACAAAGTCCTGCGTGTTAAATGTATGTATCATTTGGGTGTTATGTATAACTATTGCAAATACATACATACACTGCACATATAAGGTAGAGGACACTTGTAATGCATGAAGTTGTGAGGGGTCCAAAACCATAAGAAACTCGGTATGCGTTGAACGTTCAAGACTGGACAAGTCTATCTTCACTATTGGTGCTGTGTATTATAAATGTGAGGTCCGAAGTTTGTTAGATGGCAGACACCCTGTATGTCTCACAAACAAGTAAAAAGTTTGTGAGACTATGCTACTTACTTTTATTCCTTAAGTGCAGGTGGTTGAGCTGTGATGTTTGCATGTGTGTAGGGGAGGTAGGACGGACAAGTCGTCTAAAACAGATGCCTCAGCATTACATATGTGTTGACACTCCTGTTTTAATGGACCTATCCATCCATATGGGGCCTGAAATTATCACGTGAAGGCATGTATTTCGTTTTATCATTTAAACTTTAAATTGGTTTACTATGTGAGTTTACAAGAATTTGGAAAATGTACTTTTGAAGTCTGGCTGACGAGTTAGTGGGAGGGGGATGGAGGATAATGTCTAAATAAATGTTTCTCACTACCCAGAATCCTCACTTACACATAAAGAATTAACCTGTTGATTTTACTGTTATAGCTCGGCTCACAGAGGTCTCAGGGACTTGTGGTTGGGCTTAAAATGTGCGTAAGTGCGTAAACGTTAATGACACACACTGCTCTCTTTTCTCACGCAGAATGTACTAACTTAATGTGGTTTGACATTGGGCTAACTGGCACATTGGTTGAAAGCATTATCATAGATGGATTTAACGAGGGTCTTGGACCCACGACCTGGCCTTTTTGATTTGATAAAAAAAAAACTAAACTCGAGGTTATTTAAACGATCACTTGTGCCGCTGGATTTGGGGGGGGGGGGAGATTGAGGCATGATGGTGCGTCGACAGATAGGTCAGTAGTGCCAACTTCAGTCACAGTGTAATGGTCCGGGTTGCCACTGCACCACACATTAGAGATATTACACAAACCCCGAATATAGATCTTATCACAGATCTGCACCTCCTGCAAAAATTGCAAAACACTGGACAGGAGGACAGACTTATCCCCTAATCGACGTGAAACGGAAACGGCAACGAACACCATCAAGATGGCGACAATCAGCAACCAAGTGTCGGACCGTAAGTGGTTGTCGACACCAATAACATTCAGGAGGGTCAACCCCCCCCCCCCCTTCAAAAGGAAACAGTGAATAAGCTGGATGTGACCAAGGCGTAAACAGGCACACCACCACTTCGCGGCGACTAGCCAAGTGCCATTCCTCAACAGTGCCTTTAATAGCCCGCAATTTATTGCCGTCTTGTCTGTCCCAAAGGCATGCCGAAAAGCATGCAACCTCAAACATAGATTTGGAAAGGCGTCTGAGGGAACAAGGCTGAGATCCCATTCGAGAGGACCAGAAAGGGCCCCTTTCGCAGCAGAATCAGCGTGCTCATTCCCAGCTATCCCAACATGGCCCAGGATCCAGCAGAAAACCATGGTTTTCTGCAGGCCAGGCAGGCGGGAAAGGTGAGCTTGGAGACGTGTCAAGGGGTTCAGAGGATTTTATTTCGCCAAGGACTACAGGGCACGCATGGAATCACTAAAGATGATGAAATGCATGGCTGCCTGCCCTGCAGGTCAAGGATCCATTCCACTGCTAGACCGAGAGTCAGAAGCTCTGCAGAAAACACAGAATAGCCGGATGGATAACGATGGGAAACAGTCACTCCCTTATGCACACAAGCACATGCCACGCCAATTTCCTCGACTCATTAGTGAACAGCCGCTGACATCCGGTGTACTGACAACACAGCTGCCGGAACTCCTGCAAGTAGGGTCGCCTGAGAAAAAATGAAAATCCTACTGGCGTCTCCCCCAACCGTCAAGACGCAGGGTATTTCAAAGGCTATCTCCCGACAGGACTGCTAAAGCCTATCGTAGAAATCACCCTTACCCACCGCGTATCTGCCGTGCCGCAAGTCTGGTTCAAAAACCATGGAGCAAGCTGGACTGGATTGACACAGAAAATTCCTGTGTCAATTCAGTCCAGCTTGGTCCGTGGTTTTTGGAGCAGACTCGGAACGGCAGACATGCGGTGTGGTGCAGTGGCAACCCGGACCACTGACTCTGACTGAGGTTGGCGCTAATGACCAAGTTGTCGACGCGCCATTAAGCCTCAATCCCCCCCCCCCCACATGCGGTGGGTAGGGGTGATTTCCTGTGTCATGAGTTGCACTTGGGTAGTTAAGCCGTCGATTTGCTGTTTTTCACCCCTTTTGCCATTTTTATATTTTTTCCTTTTTATTTGTAGTGTGATTTCTAACAATGCTCAATGTTAACTTTTTTCCCTTTTCCTTTAACAATATTCCTGTCTTGATAGATTGTAGTTAGTATTTCCCTAATGCAAGCTGCTGCTTGCCAGCTCCTAAAAATTACTGAACCTCTTTACTAAGGAAGATAACCTTAAGATGTCATTACTATGAAGTGACTTTGTGAGTGTCTCAGATGAATTGTTTGTCTTGCTAAGACCAAGGTAGTGTGGAATTACAAACATAGTGTTATCCTTCTGGAGGTGGACTGTCAAACCCAAGTATGTTACGAACCCTTTTTCTGTAATTTGGCCATGAACAGGACTGATGGAGCCAGGCAAGAATGTTTACTATCCTTGTTATTATTTTGTGTGATGGTTGAACTATTTCTGTATTTCCTGCTGCCCCATGGGACTTCTGAGACATATACATTTTATATCTACAATTTTTGTGATAGGTGTTTATCATGTCAGTTGCAAGCTTAATGTGAAACGGTTGGAATGGAAGTTTTCGTATAAAAGTTAAAATTTTTCTGCAACAAGCTGGGCTGATTATTACATCCACTCCTGGAACCCAATGCACCATCTCTCATGCAAGCGGCACTTAACCACATCGTGATGTATTGGCAGCATGCCTCCAACTTCTTGTGGATATCCGAAAATTGCACATTAAGAATTTGCCTTGAGAACACTTTGACACTTTCGCCGTTGTCAAAAGACACTTGTATACCCCACTTTGTAATCAAGTACTAACATTCACGATTTTATTTTTTTACTAAATTTGTTTAAATAGAAACCTCTTGCTGGAATGGTAGCTATCAACATTCTAACAAAAACGCCTGTCAGCGCGAAGGAGTGTTTCCAGCCAGTTTAGCGGTTAAGCCTAAATCGAGAGGTGTGCGTGGTTACGCAATCGTCGCGCATGCCAGCAGAATGTATCTGAAAGAAAGCAAGGATCGGCGATTGCCACTGGATTTTGAATCAGGCGAGGACGAATGCCAAGATGCTGAGCGAGAGTTTAAAAGAGATTTTAAGTCCAGAACACTGGAATAGAGTGGAGAAATATGTGATATGTAGGAATGAAAAGCTGCACAGTATTGTTACTGAACGTCACCTCCGAAAATTTGTGCGATTGGGAGGCCATGAAAAAACGTATGTTAGAGCTGCACAGGTTGGTAACCAGTGAATCGTGGGAATGAAAGTAATGAGGAGGTGGTGGTGAATCTGTCAAAAAGAGAGTTAACAGAAGAAGAAAAAAGTGTGCTTAGGTTAGATTTAAAGTTCATCCCAGTGCTCCCAGGAGGTAATGAAGATCAGGAAGCCAATTTCGTGGCAGATGTGCAGCGATTGTTGAATGATTACACCTGGAGCACTGATGTGAGATTAAAGTTGCAGCGCCTAACACTGGAAAAACCACAAAGAAATAGAGTGAATCTTACGCGGGCACAAGTTGAAGCGTTGAGGAAGCTAGAGAAAGACCCTGAAATTGTGATTTGTAAGGCCGACAAAGCAAATGCCACGGTTGTTGTTGATAAGCCAGTGCATGACGAAAAAGTGTTAGTGGAGTTAGAAAATTCTAGAATGTATGAAAAAAGAAAAGACCTGGGGAATATGCTGCTAATTGACTTTGAATTTAACTTGAAGAGATTGTTCAAAGAAGGATACCTCAGCAATTGGATGAGCTGAGACTGAAACATCCACACAAATTAAGATGCACAAGGAAGGAAAGCCTTATAGGTTGATAACATCTGTAAAAAGTGGATTTGTGCAAAAACTTGACTGGAAGGTGGCAGGCTTATGAAAAAGTATGTAGCAAGCCCGAGCACACGGGGGAACTGCTGGAAGCCCTAGAAGGTGTTAAATTGGAAAGTGACGAAGTCTTAGTCTCATTTGATGTGGTCAAGTTATTTCCAAGCCTTTCCCACAGGCTAATTTTAGAAATGCTCAGAGTGTCAGCAGTGAAGAGAGGAAACGAGGAGGAGGTGTATGAGAGAGATAAGGCGCTGCTGAACGTAGTGTTAGCATCCATTTATGTGGAGTTTGAAGGAAGGGTGTTCAAGCAGGTAAAGGGGGACCCAATGGGGTACTCCTGTTCCCCCGTTCTTGCTGAGATGGTCCTCCAGCATCTTGACGAGTACGTCCAGGAGGGGAATCCCAATGTGAAGCTGTGGAAGAGATTTGTGGACGATATTATTGCAGCCATGAAGAAAGCAGATGTGGGTAGAGTGCTGGAGCAGCTGAACAAGTGGAGAGAAGACCTGAAATTTACGAGTGAGGAGGAAGTGGAAGGGAGGATTCCGTTCCTGGACGTCCAGCTGCAGCGGGGGAGGGAAGGGGGGGGGGAGATGAGGCTTAATGGGAGGGAAGGTACCGTTGTGTACAGGCCTTACAGAAAGCCTTCTGCCACGATGAGAGGGATAGCCTACGAGTCCGGGCATCCGAGGAGCCAGCTGCGAGCCATTGCTAGAAACGAGTTTGTTCGAGTAGCTAGGAACTCCATGACTGCCACCGAGGAAAAGACCTTCCTTGAAGAAGTGAAAGGCAGATTCGTAGATCTAGGATATCCTCCAAGACTGCTAAACACGTTGCTAAAAGAAGCCAAAACTGTGAAGAAGGTGGAGAGAGAAAGAAGGGAGAAAAAGGAAGATGTAGGGAAAGAAAGAAAAAGAAGAGAAGGAAGCGAACCAAGAAGAATAGGAGTGACATACGTGGGAGAGCAAAGCGAAAAGCTAGTGAAGTTGCTGAAACAACAGGGTTTTAATTCCTTTTTTCGAAACCCGGAAGGTATAAAAAGGAGGCTTATGAAAAAGAAAGGTAAAAACATACACCAAGTGCACACTAGAACCGAAGTGAGAGAGAAGGAGGAAAAAGCCTTAAACAGAATAGTGAATGTAAGAGAAGGAGTATATAGTGTTCCTTGTGGTGGCTGTGACGCTGTATATATAGGTGAAACTAGAAAAGGTGTAAGAAACCGAATGAGACAACATATGGCAGACACCAGAAAAGAGGATGAGGAAAACAGCGTGGCAGCCCACCACATGGCCACCAGGCACAGCATTGATTGGGAGAAGACTACTACGCTGATTAAGTCAAACTCTGTTAGCAATAAACATTTGAGGTGCCTCGAATCGCTTGCCATAGTTAGGCATGATATGACGGGAGAGAGCTGATGAACCTCCAACCACCTTCGACACCAGCAATCCAGCATTTGGTGAGGAAAGATCTGGCAGAACGGCTGCGAGCATGATGGAGTAGCAAGAAAGACGTTTAGATGCGGGCCTTCTATTTCTTGGAGGCTACGCACGCACGTGCTTCGTTCAAATCAGCGTCGGACAGTTCAGCGTCGGACAGTACAGTGTGATGTAACTAGTATTTTTATTTCTTTGTCACCTGAAGAAGACAGCAGAAGATATTTTTTAGAAATTTTTTCAAAGCTGTCGAAAATTTGTGAAAATTGTAAACTGGTTTTCGCTGTGTTGAGAGGTGCGTAAATGATGTCGTCTGCTTTGGAATGTGTAACAAAAACGACACTTTTCGCCGCAAATAGTGATGGAATTAACGCATTACATTTCTGCACTACCCGGATTTATTCCAATAATTTTTTTTTATTAAAATGTTCCATTTTTTTTTTTTTTAATATTTCCTCTTGCTGGAGCAGAACAGTATCAACAAACGACAACGATATTTTTCAGTTCCTAATCAGTTGGTAGTACAAGTTTTGTTCCCTGCCCGTATTCCATTCTCATACTGTTCATTTTTTCGGCTCATCCTACCCTTCTACCCAACATTTTCTATATTGCTTAATTTAGAACTGCCATGTCACAGTTCACAGGAAGTTAACATCGACGAATACTGTTACAGTTTCACTGCATCTTTTTATTGTGCTCACACTGTGTATTGTTACTCCGGGCATTAAGTCGGATAATAATCGAAAATCTGACAAGCAAAAAGCTCCACAAGATGCATGGAAAACACAGTTTTAATTTTCAGCCAAAAACATTCCTTACAGCATTGTTCACCTACAAAAACGAATATATGACAAAGATGAGCACGATACAATGAAAACAAGAAATAGCCAAAGCTCTTCGATACTGACAAGTTAAATGAATAAAACGACACACAATGCAGGCCAGCTGCGTCCCCAGTCCACATACAGGGCAGCGCTGTATTGTAATGACGTTACACAGTTACCAAAGTTGACAGGGAAGGATTTGTACTGATTTACCCATTTTTTGAAAACGGGAACATTTTTTATGACATTCATAGTTCTTGCTTTATTTGCTTCATTTGTATAAGTTTACAATACAATCCTGATTTTATCAATTGTATTTTATGTGAAACAGTTGGAATGGAAGAGTTTTAGTATAAACGTTGAAACTTTTCTGCCACTAATCACATCCAATTGATAAAATCAGGATTGAACTGTAAGCGTATGCAATTGCTGCAAATAAAACAAGAAATATGAATTCTTCTTGGCAGAGGCGGCGCTCAAAGGCTCTACGGAAGTCTGGTTGAGGTAAGACGGGCCCAGGATGTCGGTGCGGGGGAAATCCCAAACCAGCTGACGATCACCTGCCCACGGTATCAGAGAGATACCATCCGGACACTTACCATTATCCTGGTCGAGGCCAAAAGGTTCCAGCTGGGCTGGGATCCCAGCAGACACGAGGGCCCGCTTGATGAGGTCATTGGCAGCGGTGTGGCGTAACCAGCGACCTCCACTTTTCTTGCAGCTCAGACCATGGTTACCAGAAGAGTCGACAACCGCTCTGCACGGTCACACGTGAGGTTCACAAATACGGCAACCCAAGCGAACAGCAACAGCAATCCGAAAGGCACCGTCGTCGAGAAGTATGCCAAGATGGGATGATGAATACCATTACTCGTTTTAGTTTACATGTTAGGTGTAATCCAGTGGCAGTTGATACCTCAAAATCACTTGCAGAGCTGGATAGTATGATGTGCAATAATTTTCCAGCTGCGCTCCTGAACCGTGTTGGGCTTAACCCTTTACAGTCCGTAGTCCAATATATTGGACGGCTGCTAAAAGGGAAAAAAAAACTAAGTTTCAATGCGCAATCCACACTTTATGACGGCCAGGGACTGTACAGAAATCGGTCTACAGCTTAGCCGGCGCTGGGGAGATGGCCCTACACCAAAGAAAAAACCTGGGTTGAACGAACTTTTTGGACTATATTTACAGTAGGTACAGATATAAGATATAGATTTAGGTATCGTTTAACGTCTCTGTAATGCGTGGTGCAGTGGCAACCCGGACCACTGCACTGTGACTGAGGTTGGCGCTAATGACCTGGCAGTCGACGCGCCATTTAACGTCATTTCCCCCCCCCCCCCATCATTTTAATTTTTTGTATTTCTCAAATGTAAACAAGTTTCGTTCGGTTATCGGAATGAACTCTGCCATATTGCTCTAGCCTACTAGCAATTTACACTTGTCTCTTGGATTGGCATAAAGCCACCAAGATTTTATTTAGAATTAGGTTTCTTTTGCATGCATTTATTTTTTATACGTATGTTTTAGCATAAAATTTGTCTTCGGAAGCGTATACTATATTACAGCCATCGATTGAAGAGCCGCTCGTGTCTCAGAGCCACTGGCATAAGAGACCACGTGATTGACCAGATCTATTTACCATAGAAATTCCAAGGTGCAGTTGCCATTTTTGGATAGCCTATCACTTATGTAATCGAAATGTGCCGGTCTTAGTAAAAACTAGTGGTGGCTGAAATATATCGTCGCCATGTCATATTAAACATTCTGGCATTAAAACGACTAAGTTTTCACTGGTTAATCGTAGAGACTTGATCTTTTTTTGATTAAAGATAATGTAGATAATAAAAGATGAAATCAAATGATTTTTGATTTTTTTAATTCGTTTAAAATATTCCATTGTTTACGACAGTCACCATTTGTTTTGGTAGTGGCTATCATTTGCTTCTCCAATTGCATTTTTTAGAATATTCCTGTATTTCACAAACTCATCACGTTGACTGAGGGGATGTTTTTTCATACGTTTGTAGAGTTTGTCTTTGGTTCTGATATAGTTTAAAATAGCAGTAATCATCCAGGGATTAATTTTTCTATTTTAACAGAAACAACAACATTAAATGTAGCCCTCTTAATATTGTGCTGTAGGGTTTCAACAAAAGTTGTCATTGCAATATTTGCATTAGTATCTTGTAAAATACCGTTTTTCATTTTTCAAGATTAAGTTAATTTAGCAAGATTAACTTTTGAAATGCTGTGTTGTGCGCTGGAAGCTTCTTTATTTGTAGTATTATTAACAGTTTTAGTATTGAGGGCCAGTGCGTAGTGGTCAGTGATATGTAACTTAACTAATGCAGATTT
Organism: Lithobius niger; assembly: GCA_023313725.1. Lineage (NCBI taxonomy): Eukaryota > Metazoa > Arthropoda > Chilopoda > Lithobiomorpha > Lithobiidae > Lithobius > Lithobius niger. The sequence goes on along the minus strand of JAHWFP010095343.1, from coordinate 30,174 downwards.
GTATTTGTCAAAATCATTGCTTTTAAAAAATGTGGTCAAAACACGATTTACTGAGAACAGTAACCCTAGTGTACTGGTTCATAAAAGAAACAAAACAGTTTGCCAGAAAATTGTCGAGGTAAATATTTTCGACTACATTCAATTCTTTCAAGTTTATATTCAAATCGCAATAACAATGACATCACGACAAATCATGGATTCAACAATATAGGATAGCTCAGAAATGAAATTGCACAGACTTCCGTCTTACGGAGTAACTGTGTGAGAAATTTGCATTAATTCCTTAAGGTAGGTATACTGCCAGACCACCAGCCCTTTTTCCTGGGCGACAATAAAAATATGCATTGTAGCCATCGATTTTAAAAAGGCTACTTTCTCCCTTGTTTACCCAACTTTCAGTTAAAAGAATTTCAAAAAACTTACACTTTGTGGTTGCCAAAAACAACAATAATTGATCAACGTTGGCTCTAAGGCTGCGAATATACATATGAAAAAATTTAAGGAGTTCACGTCATCTGTGTGTGGAAATATTAAATTTCCATCATAAGGATTTTCAACAACGGACGAGTTTCTAAGACGAAATCTTTGAGTGCACTATCGTTTTTATCCATTGAATGTTTTCCTTTTGAGTCCCACTTGGGTTTGTGCAATTAAGAGCTTAAGAAGTTGTGCTCTCTGCTGGACCCCTCCACCTGTTTTGGCTACAGGGGCTGGCCGAGGGATTTCTTCGTCCTTGACCGCTTGCCTGTTTGTTACGACGATGAGCTGCTTCCACGTAGTGGTCCTATGTCGGTTTTTTCTCTAATACAGATGGCTTGTGAATTTTCGTTGAAACGAATGTACGTTATCCCGGGAAACCACACAAACTGTTATCCTTTCGTTGCGTTTAGCTAGGGCCAGTCCCATCAACTTACTGTCAAGTTCTCGGTCAGATAAATGGGAGCATTATTCGAAAAACTTTGATTAATGTCATTAGCCGACAGTTGTTTGGTTGCTAGGTGTTTCTGCATTAGATGTTCTTTTATTCTTCGATTGACAAACTTGCGTTGTTGGAATCTGCTTCGGGATCTAAAACTCATCTTGAGCGTCGGTTAGAACTTTTGAGCACTGATATTAACGCCCCACTTGTATTTTTGTCGGATGAAACTGTAGCGGCTCGTCTGGGCCGTGATGTTGTGAACGCTTCGGTTAGGCCTAATGTGGATGGAGCTGAGGTTGTTTCGTCATCGCCGGCTGTGTCTTCCTTGTTGGCCCGGTCTCCTATTGACCCTGGTGTTCGTCGTCGTTTCCATCTTCCGCATGACATTGCGCGTCAGTTGGGCGATAAGTCTGTCCTCCTGTCCGGTGTTTTTCAATTTTTGCAGGAGGTACAGATGTATGACAAGATTTAGATTAGGGGTTTGAATAACATCTCTGTAATGTGTGGTGCAGTGGCAACCCGGACCACTGCACTGTGACTGAGGTTGGCGCTAATGACCAAGTTGTCGACGCGCCATTAAGCCTCAACCCCCCCCCCCCCCCCCCGGGGATTTGGAATTGATCGTGGGTGCTGTGCGGGAAGCTGGTAAAATGGATTTAGGAATTCGGATGGACTTATTACGGGAGGAATTAGCGGCAAGCAGCGCAAAGCTAATGCCGAAGGTTTCGCCTTGCTGCGAGAAGAGATGGCGGAGTTTTTCGCACAGGCAGCACTTGCCAATCGCCGATCGTGTCATCAGGTGCTGCAATCTACTGTGGTCGCGGAGAAGGAACGTTGTAGTAATGAAACTGAAACTGTTGGCATACAGTCTGTGGCTGCACAACAGCAGACGGTCATGTCTGAACCGGAGCTGTTAGTGCGGGGCAATGTTTCTAAGGTGAGTGAGCGTTCGAAAAGCAACAAATATGTAAACTCCAAGGAGGGAGTTAGCCTTAAAAAGTGTTGGTCCGTTTGCGTATTGGTCACACCCGACTTACTCACTGTTTCCTTTTGCGGGGGGTTGCACCTCCTGATTGTTATTGGTGTCGACGGCCACTTACGGTCCGGCACTTCCTTGTTGATTGTCGCCATCTTGATGGTGTTCGTCGTCGTTTCCGCCTTCCGCATGATATTGCAAGTCAATTGGGCGATAATTCTGTCCTCCTGTCCGGTGTTTTTCAATTTTTGCAGGAGGTGCGACAAGATTTAGATTAGGGGTTTGAATAATATCTCTGTAATGCGTGGTGCATTGGCAACCCGGACCACTGCACTGTGACTGAGGTTGGCGCTAATGACCACGCTGTCGACGCGCCATTCAGCTTCATTCCCCCCCCCCTAAAAAGTCTCGTGGCGGAGAAAACGCAAAAAAATGAGTCTTAGCCACTAAGTCAATTTCCCATAGTAGGGAAAAAGACCCACACTCGGAGCGTGGCGGCCACCACAAAGCTCCGACTGATGCACCAAGTCTGATAGGCGCCGAAATACGCCGTACTCAGGCTTCAACAGATCCTCATCAGCGGCGTCATGCAGCCGAATCGCACACGGTGCAGGATGGTGATAGACAGTCCCACAGCGTTTGTTGTTGTACGCATAGCCTAGCTATAGATGGTTCTTCCCAGCAAAGAATTTATTTATATTATTCATATCGTTGTTTAATATATCAAAGGAGTGGTAAAAACCGGAAACTAAAGATGTACTTTCCCCCAGTTCAGGAAAGAGTGACGGAAAAGCCTGGTCGGCAATTATGTGCTATGCTTGCCTGGAGAATAAAACATCCGGTTTAGAATGGAGCGAACGCTCACTCGCATTCTGGTGTTGATGCAGGCAGCATGGGCTGCAAGCTGCAGTCATGTTGTTTAAGCCATGTTTGTGCAGTTTTTGCAAGTATTGTAAATTTAACTACTTGAACTTTCAAATGCAATGTCACTGTTAAATAAAGTTGAACTTTAAGTATTCTTCTGGAACTTCTTTTGCACGGTAACAGTAATTTGTAGGACTAGGAAATTTCCTACAGTTGTAGCAGACGTGCGTGGTTTTGTGAAACGGACATTTGTGCGACGCGCATATTATTTTGCCGATAGTGTCGTCGTTCATTTCAAGAAGGAGTCTTCCAGAATTACCGGTATGGTAACCTAACATTAACATTTTGGTGGACCATTTAGCGAGGGACAAGTTTTGTTCAGTTTTCCGTCGTAGCGAAAACCCCAGTTATAAAACTGGTTAGGCCTATCGTAACGAACGCTAGTCGTCCAGTAGTAGCATTGGCTTTTGTGCTCGCAGCATTGAATTATTTTGCTAACAGTGCTTCAAATGGAACTCGTTATGTTGCGTATTTTGTTAGTAGCAAATCCAACACTATAAAATTAAACTAGTGACGAGAACAGTGCTAATCTGTTTATACTCGCGGAGCAAATGCCTTTCGACAAATGCAGGAAATATTCCAGTGCACTCATTAGTCATAACAAAGTAATATATTTGTGTAATATATTAGAACTTTATATATTTATATATATTTTTGAAAATATATATTTATTTGTGGTATTAGACATTGAGAAAATTAAGGCAGCTCTGTGGTGCGTCTTGTGTAGCGTAACTTTGTTTGCAAATATGACTAGTGACGGGGGTCAATTGCTATTTCCAAATTAACTGTGAACAATTATGAATCTTGGAAAAACAATTGTCGTTTTTCTACTCCAAGAAAAGGGGTTATGGTCGTTTGTGGACCAAACTGAACCGGCATTATCTGCTTCAGCCTCAGCAAAGGAGAAGGACAGATACAATCATCGCAAGAGTAGGGCCATGGCAATAATATGCCTTAATGTTGAAACACGAATGCAGGATGTCATAGGAAACTTGTCTGACGCACACGAAGCGTGGGAAAAACTCAAAACTATTTTTGAGCCAGTGTCTAGGGCTCGTGAGGCTAGACTTAGAAGTGAATTCTTTGCTTTACAATTAGAACAGAATGAACTCATGGCATTATTTTTAGCTAGAGTTGACAAAAAGGCAGCTGATATTAAGGCACCACGTACAGATACAGAAATAGCATTCCAATATTTAGGAAAATTGCCCGAAGAGTATGAGTACACTGTCCAACAGATCTATCACTGGAAAGATGCAGATTTCATTCCTTCAAAGGTTAGGGAGCAACTTCTAGCAGAAAACTCTAGATTAAAAATGAAGCAGCCTACTGCAACTGCATCAAATGTGATGGCTTCAGATGATCCCAAGTTCGCGAAAGCATTTGCTATGTTTCAAAAAGTGTATAAACGTGCGCCATCTCGTGAACAACAGCAAGTAGGCTTCCAATTTCGTCAAGGTTGAAATTCCAGTCCCATAATGGTTAGGGCCTGCCCTCATCTAGCATCTCAAGCAAACGAGAAAACCCCAAGGAGCAGTAGAGGCAATCCTCGACGTGGTAGTAGTAGGGGAAGAAATAGAGAGGGTCCATTCAGCACTAACGACCGGGCCGGCAGTTTCTATGTTGATATTGACGAGCAGATCAATTCTTCAGCAGTGTGTGTGGGAGATGCAGATTTTACCCCCAGTGCGCAGATTCTTGGAAATGTAACACAAGGTGATCCCAATTAGTACCTGGATTCCGGTGCTACGCACCATATACAAATAGAGATTGGTTTATTTCACTTGCAACAGTGCAAGATAAGCAAGTTTGCCTTGGTGAAGGCCCGTCAAATATTGTTGGTATCGGGCAAGTGACCATTCAAGTAAGAGGGTTGACCCTCCTGAATGTTATTGGTGTCAGCGGCCACTTACGGTCCGGCACTTACTTGTTGATTGTCGCCATCTTGATGGTGTTCGCCGTCGTTTCCATCTTCCGCATGACATTGTGCGTCAATTGGGCGATAAGTCTGTCCTCCTGTCCGGTGTTTTTCAATTTTTGCAGGAGGTGCAGATGTATGACAAATTTAGATTAGGGGTTTGAATAATATCTCTGTAATGTGTGGTGCAGTGGCAACCCGGACCACTGCACTGTGACTGAGGTTGGCGCTAATGACCACGTTGTCGACGCGCCATTAAGCCTCAATCCCCCCCCCCCCCCCCCGAGACCTGTGAGCTCTGCTAAGGAGTGAGCTGCTTGGGGTTTTTATGCTAGCGAGGGGGATCCAGCCAGACTAAGTGCGGACGTCCGTCGAAGATAGCTGCACCCTCCTCATTGGCTGAGGGCCGAGAGAACAATAGAAAGTGGGAGGAGCTGGCGGTTTTGCAAAGGGTTTGGATGGAGCAGCTTTGAAGGAACGAGGCCTGTGAACATTTCTCTGGACATTGAAGCAACGATGCTTGTAGAGAAGGTGCATTTCAAGTTTTACTTGATTAATAACAAAGTGAAAAGGCTTTACTTTTAAACTGTTTGGCTTGTAATAAATATAAGGATGCTCAGGTCATGGATTGAAGGAAAGCTAGATGGTTTGCATTTGGATGAGTCAAAGTCGGAAAATTCTTGTCCAATAAAATTGCCGTTAATAAAACCGTTGGAGCTCTTGGTAGGGTTCACGGGGCAAAAGTGTATAATAAAAGATTAAATAATCTAACTTAGTAAGAATGCTTTAACGCATTAGTTAAGTTTGAATTATTTGCTGAAGCAGATAAACAAAATTTGATGTAGATGGACATTTTTCATAACATTTGCGGCCGACAAACACATTAAAAAATGTTACAATAAAATATCTGTATCCAACATGTATGTGAGGTTAAGTACCAACTGGCAGCCCCTCCTATTAACACAACTAAGCAAGTGTTGTAAGGCTTTTTGCCTAAAAAGAACAAGGTGAAAAATAAATACAAATCTACAGAGTTTTTAACGCTACGGCTCAGTTTGGACATATTTTCAAATGACTGCTGTGAAATAACGGTGTGGAAATTTACAGTTCTGTTTTCGCAGAGTTGTAGGTTTAATATGTGGGTATTAAATGGTAAAAACGGTGGTCGAATCGGATGGTAACTTCCAGAGAAATATCCGACAGAAGATGGAGGTCTTTTGGAGGATGGGGTGGGGGGGCGGCCCTTAAAAGTGAGGACTTGATTTTCAGAGTGTCCGTTTGTAGAACGATGGTTTCCCCGAGGTTTTTGAATAGTTGGAGTCCGGGTATCCTCTCCAATCTTGGTTTTTTTTTCATTGGATTACAACTCTTTTTTGATAAAATGTAACCAACGTCAGAAGATTCATCGTCAGTGGTATTTCCAGACCACGAGCTGGTAACTCTTGTGGCACTACCAGCGTTATCAATGGAACCCTCTTCAACTGAGGAAATTTCAGTTCCGGAGTTATCAGTGGCGTCTGGCTCAGAATGATGATGAATAATGAGTTGTCCGTGGGGGTCAGGAACTTGTTCTTGATCATGATATCCATGGGCTTCTGGATGTAGAAATGACTTTCACTGATCCCATGAGTAAGCATCGATGCCCGCAGGTGATCGCAATAGTTCAATAGATCAGGGACACTTTGGGTAATGAAATCGACTTTGGCTGGGCTTGTCGGAGTTAGTTGGTGCATGGGAAAAAAATGGTTTTGGGGTATTTCCACAATACGAATATTTCTTGCTGAAGGGCAGCCCCCATTTCATAGGCGTAGAAATCGGTCATGCATTTGGTTATTATGCTATTTTTTTTAACATCAGTCTCCTCCATCGCTTTCGGCTTGGAATTATTCAGTTGAATGAAGCAAAATTTCGTGGAAATCTTAAAAAGTGAGTTCGGTTACGTGCTGATTCACATGTTTTTCTCGCGCATTTCCTTGGTAACGAGTAAACAACCCCTACGGGGGATGGGGTAAATTAATTTCTCAATCCGAAATTGAAGTAAAACTTTACTTGGTAACACGTTACTAAGCAACCCAATCGAAATTTGTTAATTCCTGGGTTATGCATTAATGTTTACATTTTTGAATGTATAAAAGCCGTGCAATATATCGCGGGTTGTTGCACGTGTTTAAATTAAGCAATTGTTTAAAACGAATCTCTGCAATGACTAAAATTTTGCGAGCTGCTTTGGTGTTTCGTTGGCTTTTCAAATTTTATGGTAAGTACTTTGAAATTTTCGCATCATATGACAATTGAAACTAAATGTTTATAACTTCAGATTGCAATTTAGACTGGTATGAGTATATGATAACGCTTTCATTAAAATTTAAACCTGAACGCGGATTATAGTGCATAAGCCTAAAACCTGTACAGCCAAATATTCATGTAACTTTTTGTGAGTGAGTTACAAATTATTTCTTAAGTCGTTAGCCTTCTGAACATTTGTGTGAGGATGCCCATGTATTTTAGCTAGTGCATAGCACATTTTTATGGGTGACGTGCTAACTTTAAAAGCTTAAAATGATCCGTTAATTTTAATATAGCACTTCTTGCGCGGTTGTGTTTAAATTCGCGAGGGCAGGAAAACATGTTAAATCATTTCAAAGCCAATGAAATAAAAAAAATTACACATTCTTCAAAAAAAATCATTTCAGCTCACTTATTGTAATAAATAAAGCAAACAAGCTATGTTGTAATGGATGGATTTTACAGAAGGTAGGCTTTAAAGATCTCACTAACGCAAAACCAGAAAAGCTAACTTGAAAACCAGTAACACTTCAATTTGTCAAACACGTTTTATTTTATTGGTAGTTATTAGCTTCTTATTGCTTTACCGTAGGAAAAACAATTGCATTGCACCGACGCAAAATCTTAAAAAAGGAAACAATTTCGTTAGCTTATCTACAAAAATCAATAAGGCAGTCCGATTCATTTTTCCGAATCCAATACTGATACCATGGAGTTGTCCGGTGCACCGAAGCAATGTGTTTGTGCATGTTGAGCATATTAAAATTTTCTACGAACTTCCAACAGTTTGCTTTTACCTTTGCTTTCCGATCTCTACCTCAAAAAATTCCAAGTATAGTATTTTTTGTGGCCATTTGGCTTTAAATTCAGCCAAATGCTTAAAAAAGTTACAGGCGTGTAGGCCTACAAAGCACCAAGTATGGCAACAAATGTGAACATGATGCTGAACAAGATCTCGATGTTGTGTTCGATAACGAACCGGGAATGGATCCGTTGAATTCATGTCGACTTTACAAGATGGTGACCACAGTGAAGGACAGTGGCACAAGCTCAAGTCTATTAAAACGATTTAGCAGCAACGGTTAAATTTTGAGGCCAGCTGATCATGAATTTCGAGCGCGTTAGATGTTAGCTGTTTTGTGCGAGGTATCGGCAGTATTACGCACCCTCGAACCATTTACCGCTACCGTAGTATCGGATAGCCTAACTCATGCGTGGCACAGAAAGAACGCTTTAAACAGTAAACACACATCACACAAAAACAATTTTAAAGCGTTAACACTCTAAAACTGTTCGTTGGACACATTCTTTTCGCCGGCTTCTCTTAAATCAGGTTTAGATGAGTTTAGGAACTTGACTTAATGCTTGGTGAACTCATGTATCTCAGTATTCATTTACCAGAGTGATACTTCCATAATCATATTTTTATTTGCTGGGGTTTCTTTCTATTGAAGTATTTTAGCAGTTTTCAAGTTTTCTACATGTTTAAAGTCGTGGGTTGCAGCACCTAAAATTTTAAAGACTTTAATGTTTGCAAAAATACAGACACGTCTAATGAAACATTTCATTGTTTTAAAACCTCTTTTTTTTAAAACAATGAAAACTCGAAATCAACGAGAGTCAAATTGCCACGTGAATTGGCTTGCAAGTGTTGGGTTTATGTCAAGCTTTAGTTCATAGTAACTATTGTAGGTATTTGGTATGTGGATGTGTTGGAACAGGTGTTGCTTGAAATATGCCTTTGACTTGCCTGCTGGGCCATTAAATTCTACACTTATTGACCTAATAGAGCGTCTAGAACAGTGATGACTCTCAAAGGGTAATTTCAGTGTCTCTACAGATGCACTTTCAACATAATTCTAGAGTAGCCATTACTATGACAGACTACATTGTATCATTGCATCACTGGCATTAAACTCCAGAAGTAGGATTAACTCTTGCAACATTCTCCAAGAGCTCATCAGTAAGTTATATCTAAAACGTTAAGGAACTCTTCAAAACAGTTTTCATTTCAAGAATATATATAAATAGTTTCTTACACACTTCGCTAAATCTATCAACCGATGTCGAAAGATACGTTCATTCGGTTTTGTTCATTTCGTACTTTGCTAAATCTAATAACTGACACAGAGAGAAAAGTCTAAGCAGTGCTTAAAATAGTTAAGCAACCCTCCTCAAATGGTATTTAATCACGCGTAAAGCTAACATTTGCTTTTCTTTCTGCCAAGGACACAGAGTTCATGAATGACTCAACATACAATATCACAAACTTGTTTTCCTACCAGAGAACAAAGTAACGACCTTGCCAAGTAAAGAGGCACATATTTAATTTAAAAAACACAATGTCCAAGAATGTGCCCCAACAGTATGTAGGTATCATATGGCATGCTGCAAGAAATCATGAGAACAAATTCCGATTCTCCAACAAAGTAGAAAAATTTGGCTTCTTCCCAAAATGTACAGAATAGATCTTTCTTCACGCCATCCATGTCAAGCCCTAGTTCTCCATTGAAAGGCACATATTTAGAATTTGGTACGGATGTTTTACACATGTTCAATATATCATTTACAATATTTGCTCGTTTGACTTTGAGGGTATTGGTAGAACTAGATCCATGCAATAAAAAAAAAATCATTTAAATCATCCATGAGACATTCTGGAGACTTGCGACATAATTACGCCATATTGTTTGTTATTGCGTACCTGCCCGATTAAAGTTTTCTTCATCTGAACTTTGCTCTAAAACCAGATATGCTGAATTATCAAGATTATGTAGCTCTACGTTGTTAAGCTTTGCTCGTCTAAATTGAAGTCTTCGTATGAATCTACATTTGAAGATAATTCTCCACACAAGTCACCATGTGATACTAACTCTCCATATGTATCGTCTTCAGTCACTTCCCTGCCACTCACACAATAGTATTACTGAACGGGTGCTTATATTTAAAGGGATATACCTCCCAGCACCGTTTTTCTTGATCCTCCACATCAAGTACAACCCCCAAAGGACAATTTACTTACCGTTAGTCTTTCTGGAAGAACGTATATGATGCTTGGTGCGCCTACAATGACCTTGAAGTTTTATGTGTGTCTGCGCAGTACTAATTTTAATCATTTGCTAGTAATTACTAAGAGATCAAAAATCTAAAAGACTAATACAGGAAAAATTAAAATGAATTATTCCAATAGATCGCCGAAGCAAAATTATAAGACATTAGCCTAGAAAATTATAAATCGTGATGTTAAAATACGAGAATCATCCCGGTTTGTGAAGACACAATCTTTAACTTGATTCTGTTTCGTGTACTATTCCCATAGACAACCGAGACAGCAGCTTCGTTCTCACTGCGAGGAACGCCGCTACCACCCCAGCCGACCTTGGCGCTGTAAATGCGCGGATGGTGATCTGCGCGTAGCTGTTATAAGGCACTCGGAATGTTATAAGGCAGGCCGGGTGTCCCTTTAATTCAGTCGAGGTACTATTTTCTGCAGATTTTTTTGGTTTACAGTTCGCTACTGAAAACACTGGAGTGGCGTCAGCTAAAGAACCAATGTAGTGAATTGAATCTAGGAAAGTGGCAGCATTATCATACACGGCGATAATATATATATGATTAAAGTCCTCTCTCCAGCAAAACTAAAACAATTAATTTCCCAGTTTCTATTCAATATATTTCGACCAAACTTGGCCAGCTAGTAGATAGCAACTTTTCCCAACTTTATACCAACTTTTATGCAATTCTGTGCAAGAGTAAAAGTAGGGAGCCACACGTAAATTTGAAAACTGTTCACTTGTCGTTGTTGTTGTTCTTCTTCTTGTGTGACACGGTTTCAGAAAAACTACTGCACCTACCTAAAATCTGAAACATGATCTTAGCCAGCAATTTCCCTGGGCTTCATCGTCAAAGAGAGACCACTTTTTCGATTGGTCGAACCATTCCAGAGTTACTGGTTCCTGAACGATAATTATGATTGTTTTACATTGTTTTAACCATTGTGATTAGGGAACAATGCCACTCAGCAAACTCTAGACCCATTCTTCGTGCACGTGTTATGTCTTTGTGAAAAAGTTGACTGTTCAAGAGCAAAATAAAAGAATCCGTGTTTCAGCTAAATGCATATATACATATTTAAACAAACAAAAAATGTGTCAATTGGCAGCTAGATACGATAGAATGGCGTATTTATTTCGTAAATACAGGCTTTCAGAGCTGAGTTGAATTGTTTCAAAGTGGCCAGCAACAATGCATGCATAAACCTTTGTAGCACGACGCCATAGCCGTACAAAAGGTACACGGATTACTAACAAAAACGTCAAGTGTGCCATAAAAAAGGGTATTGTAAAAAAAGGGTAGTGTATATGATTGAAGTTTCACTTGTTAAAATGTACACGGATAAAATTTGGATGATTTTTAATTGAAATGATCAAATGTACAATTGAGAAAATTGCATCTGTTTAAGTGCTGTTGTGCTTTACGAATCATACAGGGTGAGTCAGAAGTCCGAATCGGGGGCCAGCATTTTGTAGCCATGAACATTACTTCAATAATAAGTTGGTAGACTTGCTAAGTGGTCCGGGGGCTATGCGTGAGTGAATGACCTTGTTATGTACCATCAAGGTCATCTCATTGCTAACTCCTCAGCCATGCGTCCTAGAAAATCAGTGTAAATTAGAAAGGTGTAGTGAACCACAAACCAATGCCAAAGCAAAAAACAGAATGAAATTCGAAGCAAAAGTAAAGTAGTTACAGTCAGTCAAAGATAGTGGTATAAACTGCACTGCAGTACACCGGGATAGGCAGGCTTAAGACAAGAAATGAATGTAGAAAAGGCAGTGCAGAAAAAGTTCACGTTAAGCTAAAAATGATGATTCTACCAGACAACTTGTTCTCGCAGGAGAATCGAAGTTCTCAGAGTAGAATCCGACGAAACTGTGTTACCTGTTCTGTTTACAAATTGGGACATCCCCTTGCTTTCGGCACTTGTCATCTGACTTAATTTGCATACAATTTAACTATAATTTATGCAAATTTTACGTCACCTGACCCCACTCTCTACTCCCTCTATCGCCCCATTCCTAGCCTTTGAAATGCCCTGCGTCTTGAGGCTTGGGAGAATGCCAGTTGCCCCTTGGCTTGTCCCAGGTGGCGGTTTCATTTTTGCTCTGGCGTCGCTCCCGAAGGGTTCCACTCTACCAGCAAGGTACTTACAGGAGTTCCGGCGGCTGAGTTCTCAGTACGCCGGTTATCAGCGCCTGTTTACTGATGGGTCGAAGTCCGACGTTGGCGTGGCGTGTGCTTGTGTGTGTAAGGGTGTAACGGTTGCCCATCGCCTTCCATCAGGCTATTCTGTGTTCTCTGCAGAGCTTTTGGCTCTTGGTTTGCCGGTGGAATGGATCCTTGACCTTCAGGGCACGCATTTCATTGTCTTTAGTGATTCGATGAGTGCCCTGGAGTCCATGGCGAATTACAATCCTCGGAACCCCTTGACACAACGTGTCCAAGCTTTGCTTTCCCGCTTGCCTAGCCAGCGGAAAACCGTGCTTTTCTGCTGGATCCCGGGCCATGTTGGGATAGCAGGGAATGAACAAGCTGATTCTGCTGCGAAAGGGTCCCTTTCTGGCCCTCTCGGTAGGGATCTCAGCCTTGTTCCCTCAGATGCCTTTCCAACTCTGCGTCTGAGGTTACAAGCTTTTTGGCAAACCTCGTGGGACAGACAGGACGGTAATAAGTTACGGGCCATTAAAGGCACTGTCGAGGAGTGGCACTCGGCGTGTCGCCGCAGTCGCCGTGAGGAGGTTGTGTTGGCCCGTTTGCGAATTGGTCACACCCGACTTACTCACTGTTTCCTTTTGCGGGGGGTTGACCCTCCTGAATGTTCTTGGTGTCGACGGCCACTTGCGGTCCGGCACTTACTTGTTGATTGTCGCCATCTTGATGGTGTTCGTCGTCGGTTCCATCTTCCGCATGACATTGCGCGTCAGTTGGGCGATAAGTCTGTCCTCCTGTCCGGTGTTTTTCAATTTTTGCAGGAGGTACAGATGTATGACAAGATTTAGATTAGGGGTTTGAATAACATCTCTGTAATGTGTGGTGCAGTGGCAACCCAGACCACTGCACTGTGACTGAGGTTGGCGCTAATGACCAAGTTGTCGACGCGCCATTAAGCCTCAATCCCCCCCCCCCCTAACAAGAACCTGAGTTTTGTTAAAACCTATACTTGAAGCTATAAAAAAAATTAATTGGTTCATTCACCTATCGCCAGGTGAGGGAAAAAGTTTCAATGACCCCAACAAATTTGTAATAACATTAAAACAACTCCAAAAAGTGCTTGGGCAATGTTTTTATGTACAAATTAGGCAACAAAAATTGATAATCAGTTCATTGGTTTGATATGCAGGTGAGATCAAAAGTCTTAACAAGAACAAAAACAAGAATATTGTAGTCCTACTAAAATAACTTTCAAAAGTCTGTGACCTTTCTTAATACCTACATTTTCAGCTCTAAAAATTTTATATAGATTCATTGCATCGATCTCATTGGTGAGAGGGGGGGGGATTGAGGCTTAATGGCGCGTCGACAACTTGGTCATTAGCGCCAACCTTAGTCACAGTGCAGTGGTCCGGGTTGCCACTGCACCACACATTACAGAGATGTTATTCAAACCCCTAATCTAAATCTTGTCATACATCTGTACCTCCTGCAAAAATTGAAAAACACCGGACAGGAGGACAGACTTATCACCCAATTGACGCGCAATGTCATGCGGAAGATGGAAACGACGACGAACACCATCAAGATGGTGACAATCAACAAGGAAGTGCCGGACCGTAAGTTGCTGTCGACACCAAGAACATTCAGGAGGGTCAAGCCCCCGCAAAAGGAAACAGTGAGTAAGTCGAGTGTGAGCAACGCGCAAATGGGCCAACACCACCTCCTCACGGCGACTGCGGCGACACGCCGAGTGCCATTCCTCAACAGTGCCTTTAATAGCACGCAACTTATTACCGACTTGACTGTCCCACAAGGCTTGCCAAAAAGCGTGTAACCTCAGACGCAGAGTTGGAAAGGCGTCTGAGGGAACAAGGCCGAGATCCCTCCGGAGCGGGCCAGAAACGGCCCCTTTCGCAGCAGAATCCGCTTGCTCATTTCTACCTATCCCAACATGGCCCGGGATCCAGCAGAAAAGCACGGTTTTCCGCCGGCCAGGCAAGCAGGAAAGCAAAGCTTGGACACGTTGTGTCAAGGGGTTCCGAGGATTGT
>JAHWFP010095334.1:26186-46456 GCA_023313725.1 Lithobius niger | reverse complement strand
AAAAGTTTGCCCTCAACTCGTTGGCTTTCCTGACTATGCCACAAGTCGTCATCATCTTTAAAGAGTTCCAACACTCCCAAATCGGGTGATATGCGATTTCCATCCTTCATGGAAGCGTCGAAGTGCGAAACACAACAATGGACAAACACGTGCCACTAATAGTTAGGTAGCTAACAAGGATGCACGTAAACATTGTTAGGTAAAGTGTCATTATTGCTGGGCGCCATCGAAAGAGAACGAAAGTATGGTCGTAAGAAACTTATAGGCGCACGATAAATCACTTATCGGCGGACCATTGTTGCAAAAGTATGGCTATAACTATTACTTGTTCTGCGCAACAATACCTTGTAACAAGCCTGTAGCCGACCATTAGGTCAAGCATTCTTAAGCAGTCTCTGTTCCACTTACTGAAAAATGATGATTGTTAACTAATACCGCTTTACTCCTTTGTAGTGGTATCTCCATTGTTAGCCCCTCTCTGTACTAACACTCCAACCTCGTTATTGCGTCTCCTCCCTCCTTTTCACTCTCCTTCTCTTTTTCTTGTATCCTTCCTCGCTTTTCTTTCTTTCTGAGCCTAACAAGTCTTGTTGACTGTAGCTGTTTTGCTGGAGGAAGATGTAGTAGGCCTAACCGCTATATTGTGTAGGCCGAAATCTACATTGGGAATCCGAAACCCTTTACCCTTTGTCAGCCCTATTAAGCCATGACAGCAACATGCGTTAAACTACTGTCCACTCCTGTGAGTACACTTAGTGTGTGACGTTTGTCTAGCAACGTTTTCTCTCGATCCATGAGTCAAGTAGAATATAGAGGGTAGTGGAGACACAAAAAGAAGTTAGACTATCCCCCAAGAGTGAATTAAAGACTTGTTCGGACCGCAACCAATAGTTGGTGTATTTCCAGGTATTAGGCCTATTATCACACTACTCAACGTTTAGATCACGCACCTCTACTTCACCCTCTGGGCGTGTAACCTTTTTACTTTCTTGCCTTCTTTCTGTTTACTGCCGGGATATCCGCACTCTGTCCTAGTACGCCCCCCAGTATTAATTGGGGGGGGGGGGGATCTTTTTCCAACTTTATTGATTCCAGTTAAGCAAGATGGCTGCACGCAATAGTTCTGGATGTATGCGGGACAGATTTCTACGGGGTTTGTCTCTCACGTCCGATATTTCTTTCAGTGCTAAAATTACACACTCATGAAAATTTTTTCAATGTTTGACAATCACTGCATTAGCTTTTCGGTAGTCATTAACCATGTCAAGTATAACAATGTTGCATGGAATAATAGGTAAAAATACAATGTAAATCAATACACACTGACCATCAATAAAACTCTACCTATAGTTGACATGCTTTTAACAATTATATTAAGTTAAAAACACTAAAAACTGACGAACAGCAAACGCCTTTTTAATCTTTTCATCTTTAACTTTGCGACATGCTTCAAAAATACTTCGTTCATTCCGTAATGCTTTTACAATACAATTCATCACCTTTCACCTGCAACACGAAATGGGAATAAGAAGGCCTAGCAGTTTAGTCATTAGTCTAATTTTACTGCATTCGTCTAACTGACTTCTAATTTTTCCTGGCATCATGGCATCCTGGCATTTCTCATGCATGCAACTCTCCTACATCGTTTGGTATCGTAGCCTTTCTTCGATTTGAAATGTTAACCAGTTGTAATTCTTTGACTACCAGAGTTTTGGAATTATAGCCAAGTAATTATTGCAGGGTTGGTGGGTTGTTCTGGAACTTTCGACGACTTATTGCAATTTTACATTATTTTGAATTATAAACAATATTTTTGGTATTATGTTGTCAACAAGTAGTAGAATGATATAAATTTACAAATTTAGGACAATTATGATGTATGCAGCTAAATATTGACTCTTATCATCCGTGAAAAATTCATACTAGCGTATCTTTACAGCGTATCTTATGTAAGAAAAATGTACAACGTAATTCGTCATTAGAATGTTCTTATCAATGAAAAGTGCTTGAGTGGTTAATACACTAGTGTAAAAGCGCTTCCAATCTCAGCACAACATTTTATATGTGTAAAGATTTTGCTGCCCTGCATTACATAATGAAAATACTTTACCATGAAATGTAGAGTCGTACAACATACTAAAAACTCACAAAAGGAAACAGAAAAGGCACAAATCAAGCCACTTTGTAAGCGTACCACATAGTGCCTGCAGTAAAAAATATAATTGTTTAGTTATGGCTACGATTAAGTATGCAATTCATTCAGAGATGGTGTCGTATAACCTGGCACATTGGCATAACATATCGAGAGCATGAGCATATCACGAAGTAAATGAATTTTGTCAGTACATTGAGGCAGTAATTTTTTAACCATTTTTAATAATTTCACAACCAGTCGGGTTAAAACAAAGAAGAGAAGAAAAACGAAACTGGTGTAGGTATAAGGTATTTTTCATCGTGTGGTCAGGTGCAGTTTCAAATTAGGATCATCAGTGGAATGCTAACAAGTTATTTAATTTATTCGGCGAGGAGATCGTTGTTTACATCGATGTTAACAAGCTGTCATTCCACTCTTTATTCTAGAACACTTAAGTAAAATACTGACTACTAATACTCTAGTGTGCTAATTACGTCATTGTTTTGTGCTAAAGTACACTAAAGTTAATATTTATCTGTGCACATTTCTGTAGAGGTAGAAATTCAATGCAATCTATAATCCTAAACAAAACATTCTTCGTTAATACAAAAAGACTTCCCCTCTGATGGCATAGCACTGTACTACTTGCTGTATTGTAAATGTGCTCCAACTATTATTTATCCTTTCAGTGCTGTAACGTGATGGCCAAGTAAATTAGAAAGCCTAATTTTAGTAAGCCTACTGATTGACACAATTTTGTATTCTGACTCGGAACCTTTTTCTACGAATTTTAAAATATTTCCTTATTTAAACAAGTTTTAGCTACTAAGACCTTAAATTTATTCCAATATGCTACCGATTCTGTCCAAAGTAACAAGGTTGCTTCCTTACAGGTAGGGACTTTAAAAAAATATTTCTTCTATTGTAAACATTGAGGGATTTTCTGGTAATCCTGGCTAAAGTGCCATGCTTTTGTAATGTTTATCTTATTAAGTAAAAGCCAGTAAAGTGCACAAATATATATAAAAACTCGACGTTTCGGCTCACCTCAGAGTCATTATCAAGAGTAAACGATAAAAAATTACAAATAGCACTAGAAAGCTATGAGTCAAGATGCAGTTAAAACGTCCATCTTAACAAGGCAGAACTTGCTAGGACGTGTAAAAACGGACAGAACCGTAAAAAAAAAAAACATTTTTAAAGTTTAAGAAACAAGAGGGGACTTTGATGTGTGCTTGTGGCTAGTGCTTGTGGCTCGGACTTCGTTTGGTGCTAACCACAAGCACACATCGAAGTCCCCTCTTGTTTCTTAAACATAAAATTTTTTTACGGTTCTGTCTGTTTTTAACACGTCCTAGCAAGTTCTGCCTTGTTAAGATCGACGTTTTAACTGCATCTTGACTCATGGCTTTCTAGTGCTATTTGTATTTTTTTATCTTTTACTCTTGATAATGGCTCTGAGGTGAGCCGAAACGTCGAGTTTTTATTTATATTTGTGCACTTCACTGACTTTTAACTTAATAAAATTCTTACAAGTTCTTATTATTTGCAATTTGTATGGTTTAGGTAATTAGCTAACAAAATCACTATTGAACTTCAGTCATAAAAAAATAAAATTCAACCCTTTAAACACCCAGACAAACTAGATGCTTATCATTATTGTGCTCAATCGTCATTCAGGATCAAATAATGTTGATTCATTTGTGATCCTAAGAATGGGGTGAGGATCGAAGAACATTAACGTTGCACAATGTTTTTCCCCATTAAGGGAATTTAGAATCAAAAAAGAAATTTTATTCTCTTACAAAGGGAATGACGTGTAACATGTGTGATCATGGCTTTTTCTCAGTTGAAAAGGGGGCTCAAACTCAATGCTGATTGTGGTACACCACCAAAGCCAAGATGCAGAAAGATGTTTTCTTATTGTCCTTTTTTCAGTGTGAAGTGGTATGTTGGTGAAAGTGTGCAAAATAAAAAAAAACCCTATCACATTGTCCAAAATTTTGCGTGCAACAATTATTGCATGAAAGTACGCCAAAAAATAGTTTGTGCTAAGCCATTAATTACACAACTATTTAAAAAGCTGAAACTATCCATTAATAATTTTAATACGACTGACAAGCACTGCCACACCATATTCATGTATTATGTTTTCCTTCTGGCTTAATTTGTTTATTTCTCAACATTCTACTTGATACCTTGAACTCATCAGGTTCCTGCTCCACCACCAGATATTGTCTTACAAAACGTCCTACAATCAGCAAAAGGAGAGTGCCACCAAATAGTTCCACCAAGCGGAAAAAATACTTAAACCAAGTATCTGCTGGATCTAACTAACTTCTTATCATGCAGTTCGTTTCTGAATTAACGAAAGTAATCTGTGCAGCTTGACATGCGACTAAGACGTCTGTTGGCATAAATTACACGTACTCATTTTAAATGACTGTAATGCTTTCCAATGATGCTAAGCTTCTTTAGTATTCAAACCTCTTTTCAGATAAAACAACATTCTTTACTGCACATGCAAGAGACCAAAAACAACTATCACGAAAAGAAAAGTGACATATTTTTATCCAGTTTCCAACAATATTTGTGTTGCCTAAAGTATGCATACTGGACTACTGTAATCATGTAGAAGACAAGATTTGAACAGAAGAGATTTACTGCTACTAACTAAGGTACTAGTGAGTCTATGTACTCATGTGTTTATTTACTTTCTGATCATGCTTGGAACATATTTCATGGTTTAGTTCATATCTAATTGTTTAGTTTAACAGAGTTTTAGGTTAATTCATGCTACATAGGTTCCGTTGGTAATGTTTTAAAATTATATCTATGTGCAGTTGCGTAGGAAAGTTTGACAAAAAATTTCTGTTAACAGGTTAAGATTTATAGGTTGGATCTATACAGGTATTCTTTGAGGCCGTTGTGTCTTACTTAAAGGAAAATTGGCAGTAGACCATCAGTGAAAATCATACAATAACGTAGTACAGAATGCCACTTTCATGAATTTATGTTACATTCAGGTGACATGTCCCGGATTCAAACAGGCGAACCAGTGTATCTCAAGCTCAGTGCAGTACCACTTTTACCAATATGGCCTGTTGTCCACTGTTTATTTCAAATTTTCCTGCTTTTTTACAGCGACTTATGTCCATTTATTTCTGTCTTACTTCGTTGTAGTTGAAAGATGAAATCATATTTGCTGGAATTTGTACCATTAGTGTGAAAACGAAATTTACCTTTTAAAAAAAATGCACCAAGTAAACCAAAGAAGCCTTTATAAAAAATCTCAAAAAAATACAATTTATTCACAAGGTGTTACAATTTTACATTTAATGAGGGAACTTTGAGTCAGTCTTACCAGGATCATATTTTTTCACCAAGTGTCCCAGCCTTCTGTGGGCAGTCGTCACCTATAGCTGATAGTAAGAATACTTGCAAACAATGTAATTAGCATGCATAATTCCACACAAGATAGAATGGCCGTGCGTAGGGTACCTTCATTGTTTTATATTTGTGTAAAATGATTATGATGAGTGTTTCCGAAATCACTCCAACTATCGATCGGATGAATACGATAAACAATATTTGAACATTTACAAAACAAATATTTAAATATTGGAATTTTCGTTCAAAATGTTTTCATGTTTAGGCTCAAACCCCCCCCCCCCTCCCTCACAAAGAAAATCCGTATTTCATTAAATACCTAAGTTTAACTTAGTCTATTGGCAATGCAACTCAGATGTAATATAACCACTGGTTTATTTTAATCTACTAGGCAAGTCAAATTTCAAGTAATACATAACACAACCCCACAAAAGTAGTACGGAATGGCTACAAAGGTGTCTTTCAGTTTCACTTATGATATGAAAGTTGCTGTTACCGATCAATTGGCCACCTTCGCCCTGAATGACTTACCCATTCTTTACTTCTTAAATGATTTATTGCAAATTGTTGTGTGCATTTGTAATCTCCACCCCCTCTCCCTCCACTTACAAGTGTGCATTACAAAATGTATGGATCATTCCCACTGCAGATTGGTTACGAGAGAGGGGTAGAAAACAAAACTATAATGTGGAGTAAGTGGGACTCGAAAAGCTCAGAGGAAAACTAAAAGCTCACTGAAAATCCAAAAAAGAAAACTATAATTACACAGAACTTCATTTTGAGAATATTCTATTGGAATATTTCCTGTTCAGATATGCTCTTAACAAATGAATATTCAGATATTCGTCCAACCCCTGACTACAACATGATGTGTCCTTGTTCTGTTGACAAAATCTTTGATGTGGCTGGTGAAACTATTAATATTGTGTTTAAAGAGGCGCAGTGTCAAGGAATGTCAAAAATTGTATTGAAGTTGTCCCGCCTACAGTTCACGATCTGATACCATTCGTTGAAACAATACCAAAAAGTGTTTCGGTGTTAACTATTGAGCCTGTGAACATAGATCCACGTCCACATATTGTTAATAATAGATTTTTCCTCACCCAATACCTAACCTAAACCCAGAAGTTATACCGTTTTGCCCAGGTTAGAGAAATATTTCTGTTACACGACAGAATCACAGGGATCAACGAGATCTTCATATTTCTGATGGTACTAAAAATGCACGAGTACATGACTTGGTACAGTTAAATAGTCCTCACCCAAAAATGTTGCCTTCATTTGGGCTCATGCCTTGTGTAATGTCAATTTGACTGCTTTGTGCCCTATTGAGGGGCAACAAGCCTCCACAGGTTTCTCTGTACCATTTCAATATGTACCCCATTGGTATGCTGCCCCACTACCATCAATTACTACCAATGGGTGAACTATAGGTGTGTTAGTTTTGCTATTCAAGTACAGTATTAAATGCACCTAGAGCAAATGTAGAAGAGATTCTTCCTACACAGACTCAATATGGTAATTGTGTGTAGCAACAATTTTTTGCAGCTACTCATACTGCTGTGTTAGCCAGATTACCCCTGTTGAGGGTGGGAGGAGGGGCACAGCTTTCTCAAAGGCAACTTTGGTCCATATTTGTCACATAAAAAATCGGTAATGTACAGGAACGACGTACTCTTACCAACGTGGGGGTTTCGTGCGTAATTTGTTACTAAACAGATTCCCTATAACACTTTCATCTGTTTATAAATCAATTGTTTCTAGGCCCAATTCGGAGTGTGATGTAGCCGTGCCTCTTCCAACTCTTCTAAGTGTAGAACATATAACAAAGTAAACTATTATTATTTTTGTAGAGTGCTAAATAACTTGCATAGCAAAATAAAACCATGTACTCCCTTGCCAAGGGAGGGGGGTTATGTGGGAGGTCTCAATCAGCCTCACTACTTCTCCGTACATTTTATGCTTTTATGCATGTTGGATACTAAACATAAATTAGTATTAAAAAACGCTTAAATGTATAAAACACGGAAGTAAACCTTAAAAAAGCCCTAGAGGGTCATATATTAGAAAAAGACATGTAAGTTATTAGCGTAACACTAATATGGGTAAAAGAATCTCCAGCAACCCAAAAAAATAAGCTAGAGCTTCTTTTACACGTATTACTGCGACGCTGATGGCTTACATGTCTTTTTCTAATATCTTCCTTTAAAGCATCATGTTTTTAAGGCTTACAACCGTATATTATACGCTTAATCGTTTTTTAATACTAAGGTCCAATATTTTTTCATTGTTTCAGCAAGAATAACACAGAAAATAATAATGTAATCACCTTAAAATAGCGGTTATAAGAGAGATTTAAAAAAAAAATCAATTTTAAGAGCTATAAAATTGAAAATAGTTTGTTTGGTGTAATCTCTTGGTGAGAGCAAAATTTCCCCAACATGAAGAACAACAATAATATTGTAGTCATATTAAAATAATATTCCTTCTTCGTATCAATGTTTAAGCTGTAAACCTTGTGCATCAGTTCATTGGTTAGATCTTCAGATGTTGTGTAGCTGTTGCGGGTCAGAATTTGGGATAAGCATGAACATGAAGCTAAAAGCCATGAAATTTGATACACAAGTTAATTCTTAGCTAATAAATCGAGCTAGCTATGGAATCTGTCGCGATATCCCCTAAGGCCAATTCCTGTCCCCCTACCAAACTCAACTGTAAGAAATTATTGACCAACAAATTCTTGCTGATCGGGCTAAAAAGTGAATTGGTACACAAGTCATTCTTAGCAGTATAAATCGAACTAGAATTTGTTGATCATCAACCTCATGAAGAAGACACAGGGAAGCACTGGAGGTGGATGTATTTCATTTGGTTCCATATGTAGTTCAGTTTGTACTGCTACAATGCATGTTTTTATTATGTTAAGCAAGAATTTCTTCTTTATTGATGCATCATGGGGTGCACAGGATGGGAGCTGCTTGGGAGACTTTAGTGGTATTGCATGGGTATCCATGGGTGGTTCAATTTCTACTGCGTGGAATAATTGGTGTATCAAAATTTATGCTTTCTGTACGATCAACAAGAGCGTTTTCGGAATGAATCTCATGGAGTGAGAATAGGAGAAGCCACTGAGGGACCTTGGAAGATTTCGTGGATGTTCCACAGCTAGGTGACTTCTACTGCTAACAATGACTTGTGTACCAATTTCATTCTTTTAGCACCATCTGCAAGAATGTATTAGTTAAGCCGCAGGGAAGAGAGGGGTAGAGCCTTGCAGGGGGGGGAGGGGGGCAAGGGGGATATTTCGTTGGGCGAGGTTCCATGGCTGGTTCGATGTGTACTGCTAAGAATGACTTGTGTGCCAATTCCAGCATTTAACCCGATCTGCAATAATTTGTTAGTCAAGCATCACAGAGGGGGCACAGGAGAGTGCTACGGACCCCTTTAGGATATTTGTAGGGGTTCCATGCTTGGTTTGATTTGAAATGCTATGAATGACTTGTGTGACAAATTTCATGCTTTTAGCTCGGTCTGCAAGAATTTGTTCATCAAACCTCAATGAAGGGGTACACAGGAGGACGCTGGGAGCCCTTTGTTGGTATTTCATGGGAATTCCATAGCACGTTCGACTTCTATTGCTAAGAATGACTTGTTTGCTAAATTTCAAGCATTTACCTCGATATGCAAAAATATGTGGCCATGCCTCAGAGAAGGGCACAGGGGGCACTGACGCCTCTTTGCCCACTGGTGCCTCTTTGGACACTGGCACCATTGCTGATTCGATTTATGCTGCTAAGAAAGAATTGATTTGTAAGAATTTGTTGCCTAAGCCCCAGGGAGGAAGAACAGAGGGGACGCTGGTGGTACTTGAGGGTATTTTAGGTGGGGTCCATGGCTGGTTTGATTTTTACAGTTAAGAAAGACTTGCGTACCAAATATTATGGTTTTAGCTTGATTTGCAAATATTTGTTACGCCACCTAATGATTTTTGCCCAGTGCTCTACAATAATAATTGCTTTGCCGACGAGAATACTGCAGTTCCATCAAAATCGTGTTCAAAAAGCCCTGGTCAGTGTTAATACCTACATTTTAAGCTATAAATTGAAAATCGGTTCATTGGTTCAATCTCTAGGTGAGAGCAAAAGTTCTAGTTCATTTGGCTTTCGGTGTCAAGAATATTGTAGTTACAATAAAATAGTCTGTGAAAGGTCCTAGCCCTTGTCCATACCTATGTTTTAAGCTATAAAACTTGAAAATCGGGTCAGTGGTTCGATTTCCAGGTGACGGTAAAGAGTTAAAACAACAACTTGAACTATAAGAACAACAACAACAACAACACAACAACAACAACAACAACAACCACAAATAGCATGCTATAGATGCCGAATGGTTCGATTAAAATTAGTAATGCAGTAAAATAGTTACAACACGACTCCCAATACCGAATTTCGTTGGTCTATGTCAGTTCTGCGCAAAATATAGGAGTTCGAAGATTGACGCTTAACATGGAAGTTCATGCTGAGGCTTACATAAGGACCACTGCCACTGCCACTGCCGCGGTCCTTGATATCTCTTAACAGTTTCGTGTAGAATTTAAAACAGATATTTTACGTTTAGTATTCAAAACCTATTACGCACAAAGATGTCGCCCGAAAAGAGTGGCTACGTTTATAAACCATACAGGTAAGTGCACTGCACAGAAAAACATAGCACATAACGTATAAAATGTACAGAGTAGAGTGGTGACGGAGCAGATTGACACCTCCCACAAAACCCCTTCTCCCTTGGAAAAGCAATTTGGGAGTATTTTTGCAATCATGACCGCGGCCGAGGAGATTTTATAGCATTGCTAGGAACTGGTGATTATTTATTGCGCCTCACTGGGGGGCAAGAGTATTAGAGGTTCATGAATTTTTTGAAATTTTTCAGGGGGATAATTAAGTTTTTAGGTTCCGTCAAGGGGGATCAAAAACACACTGACCGACCCAGAAGAAAAAGTCAATCTTTATCCTCAAAAATGCACTTTCTGCAGTCACAATTTCCAAAAATGCCTCGGCTTCGGCCCCCCCCCCCATGATATGAATCTTTAAAAGGATTCGAACTATTAGTACTAATACTGCAAGTATAAATAAATAAATAATAATAATAATAATAATAATAATAATAAAAGGTTTTACCTGCTAATGGGTATGGTAACGGTAGGGTAAACCACTTACACCGCCCAAGTGAACCACGCATTACCCAGAATCGCCGGAATTTGGAGAGTTCGACCCCCCACAATGCACATTTGAAGGCGTTAACTGACCGCAGATGGAAGCGAATTCCAGCAATCCACAATCCTGTTGGAGAAAAAAACTTTCTACAGTCTGTAAAGTTAAAGGTTTGTTTTTGAATTTTAAGATGGTGTCCGCGAGTTCGGGTATGAAGATTGACAGAAAAACGGGAAAGAAAACCGGAAGCTGGTCATGGATAATTTGATAGGTCAAAGCGAGATAAGCCTCGAGTCTACGCAATTCCTAAGGTTTCAGTCCCGTACTACGAAGTCTTTCACCTGCCGTAGAGTGCGTAGTTCAGGTATGGAGTGAGTAAAAGCATGCTGGAACGACTCTAGTAAGTCAATGTCTTTTAACAGGTGTGGCGACCACACAGGGCTCACATACTTGATTTTAAATTGGTTTTGCAGAAATACCTGTTGACAATAAACAAACGCCGAAAAGCATGTGTAGTAATCTTAGAACAATCTTTTGAGAATTTCATGTCCGAATTGAAGAGAATGCCCATGTCCGTGATCGGGAGCTTATTCTCAATAGAGGTACCGTTGATGTTGTAGTCAAGCGAATCCACAGTGTTTTTAAATTGGGTCGAAATGCATTTAAACAGGGATACAGGGAGTTGGCAGTCCAGGAACCACTTGGACACCACATTGATTACATCAGTGAGTTTGTTTTGGTCGGTTGCAGAAATGATATCCGTGCCAGACTTTAAATCGTAAGCATATTTCGATGTAAGGACCTCAGAGGAGGTTCTATCTGGAAGTAAATCCCCAATAAACAGGACAAACAGAAGTTGACCCAAAACAGAACTCTGGCGGTTGCGGAGAAAAGCGGCAATTCAATTCAGCAAACTGCGATCGAGACCCAGGTGCCTCAGCTTAAAAAAATAGTTTGGAGTGCACAACAGAGTCAAAGGAACGCTGAAAGTCAAAGTATATTACTTAACGACGGGAAAGACAAAGGCTCACAATAAATAACTAAATACAGATGCAAACCTATTTACGTTGCCTTTTGGACTTATATGTCAGACTGACTGAGCGGGGTATCGAACCCAGGACCTTCGAAACCAAAGGCAGAGGTTCAACTGCTGAGCCATACTGACAAGACCAAAAGGAAACGTTCATACACAGCATTTAACACTTTCATATAAACATACAAACAAACACTTTCCAATAATTGCTACTGGAGTAATGGTTATTTGTCACGCCATCCTCCAAGTGAGCTCTAGCAGACATGTTAAATGGGAGCAACTAAAAACGTATTGTAAGGCTGGGCCGATCCAGTTTTCTGAGACCGATAATTATCCATCTTTACTGATATGTACTGAAATCAGGGATCGGTATATAAAACCAAGACATAACGGTAATAAACCAAATTGGAGATATTGTCACTTCACGTTGACAGATTTTGACGTTTGAATACACCATTTTCTGATCCAAGTACCAAGCAGTGTCTATTATTGTATAGAAATTACAAGGCAAAATATTAAATTTTACTGGGGAGTTTGTGTTTTAAAATGATTGTACGGGACGGAAAGCTAATGGGCTTGAGATGTGTTAAATAAATACGGATGAAAACCCATTTACGTTGCCTTTTGGGTTCGATTCCCCCGCTCAGCCAGTCTGACATATGAGTTCATGTGACATATAAGTCCAAAAGGCACGTAATATTTTTGCATCCGTATTTATTTTAAATGATTGTAGGATACGTAATATTGTTTTAAACCATTAAAAAATAACTATGGTTTCTGTATGCAATGCTTTCAAAAGTAATTTGATTCAGTATTAGTTTTAGGTTAATTGGGAACTGGGATCGGTTATCGGGCTTTGGTATCGGTAACCAGGATCAGAATTTGGTACTGGCCAATTTTGTTTAACGAAAGGCTCATGATCGGCTAGAGTAGAACAAACTGATCGTCCCAACCTAATATTTTGTCGTGTTGATGCTAAATCACAATGCGGCCAAAATTCAAATTGTTGAAAATGTAAAGGTAAGGTGCAGGGATACAGCAAATCTAAAAGTTAAAGGAGAGTGTCCACCATTCATAGAGAAAAAGGTGCATCAATAACCTTTCATGATACAGCTACCTTGGCAGCTTTTCCTTGGTTGAATGATATCACTACTTCAAATGCCGACATTTTTTTGGCCAAACAGCTAAACAGTAAAGAAAGCATACCTCGCTTCATTATGTCGACAGTGGAAGTCATTACAGCCTTAGTTATTAGGTATAATCTGTGTGGTAGTGCTGTTACTTGCTACTTCTGGTAATTGTTACTCACTGATCAACTTGCTGCAAATTTAAAATGGTTAACATAAAATAAGAGTATTTTACAGTAAGTTAAAAATAAACATAACCTACATTCCCGACCTACATTCGGGAATCTTAACAGTTTCATCATCAACCATAAACTACAACTAGATTATATGTAAAAAGAAAAAGAAAATACAGACTAACTAAAAGGTCGGAATATTTGGCAGAAACTCATTTAAAGGATGGAAATTGGTTAGTCATCAACGTACAGTAAAGAAAAAGGCATATCGTAGAAGTCACAGAACTTCCTGTGTTAGTCACATAAATTGTACAGTTTTTTCTTTCTTTTTAAGGTTGTATTCGTGACATGCTGTAAAGCTAGGTTGTCAAATTGTAGCAAACTTTGCTCTACCACTGTGCTACCAAAGGTCCATAACCCACAACCATATGTGCTACCAAACTGTGGTGAAAAGATGGGTGTTACCCAGTATGATGAATAAAAGTTATTTATGCTGAAGAACAAACATTGGGAAAATTTTTAAGGTACGTCACAACGACGGTAAGAACTTAGAGCATTCGGTGGAGTTTGATTCTACAAGAGGTATATGCTGGATGACACAGTACTAGGCATGTAAAGCCCATTATTCAACTAACATTCAAAGGTTAAAACCTGATAAAAGCGTGAATTGAATATTACTTCCCATGGTCTTCGTTTATAAATACCAGTTCAAAGGTTGGCAATCCCTTATCCAGGTTTTATTCATAGGGTAATACAACAGATTTGCACCACATTTCTCCATTAAAGTCACAGTTTTCATTTAGTTTAGTTTGTGAAACAAAGATAATCATTCCACTTTAGCGGCAACAGCTTTAACTCAGTTCTAATGTATTTTTTTTAGTCATGTACACAAATACTTATCTGCTTTCACTTTTCTTCTACAGCAAGAGAGTAAATCAAAATTAAACTCAGTTTTCATTACGACATTCACATTGTCTTCATAAATATACCTATTAATTCACTTACGGTTCAGTTGAAAAAAAACTGCTCGAATCTCATGACCTGGTCTTCCCCATCTCCCACTAACTCCTGCTACTCAGTTGGAATGAACGATATGCAAAAAGGCTTCATGCCACTAATTCCTCGAATATTCCAGCACTCGTAGATGAGGACCAAGCCTCAGAGCTTGTGAATCCCTTATCTTTAAGTGACCATGTTCCGGATAATTACCGATAATAGTGAACCTAAGGAATGGGTATAGAATGTTTATGTAGCATGAGAGACCTGCTGTTCAATAACAGTACCATATCCAGCTGTGTACCCCACGAGTTATAGCTAAGCCATGTTGAGCACTGAGCATGGTAAGTGGAAGGCTGCAGTAATTAACGAGTTGCAAATGGTTATGGACCATGAAGTAGGCGAGCTTGTACCTAGCCGTATTGACATCAATGTTGTACAGACTAAATGGATATTCTCCTAGAAGTAAAATACATGTGGTTTGCTTCACAAGTACAAGGCAAGATTGGTTGCTTGCATATGTAATCAACTGCCGGGGCACAATTGTTTGAATCATCGAGTCCCTTTGTAAAGGGGCAATACATTAAATTGCTGCTTGCTTTGAGTGTCACCAAACGGTACTCTATTAAAAGATTTGACGTCAAATCTGTGCGTTTTTCCCTATATAAGAAGGTGCCCCAGAAAAGAAAATTCAGTTAAGATGCAGTTCTGGACTTTTGAAAACATGACCTCCCAGCCTTGGTGCAGTTGGGCACGATTTCATGCACCGTATCAGTTGGGACCTCCCTCTCGAGTTAATCCCCACTAATGGCTCCCCTCTTGGGTAACTACCCTTGTGGGTTACTCCCTTTATGAGTTGGAAATAACTCCTCATTTGGGTGGTAGTAACTCTCCTTGTAGGGTGCAGCAAACTGGCAATCCAATTGCGACGTCACTTCCGGTTATGATGTCATTTTCTGTCACATGACTGCTGCGTATGACGTCACTTCTGGTCATGATGTCATTTCCAGTTATGACGTCACTTTTGGTTATGATGTCACTTCCGGTGAACCTCTTCAAAAAGAAAAATGGAATGACCATGTCAGAAAATATCTGTTCCATTTTTCCAAGGCCCCCCCCCTCCAGTCAATCAAAAAAAAAGAAAAAAAAGAGAATTCCCTTGCAGAAAATATTTGTACCATTTTTTTTCATCCAGCCAATCAAAATAAAGAAAAAAAGGAATTCCCCTTGGAAAAAGCTCCTGTAGAATTTTTTCAAGGGGAATCCCTATATAAAAGGAGGCTCGAAAAAATAAATGTTAGTCCTGTTGTTGTTCTGGACTTAAAACACGGCTTACCAGCTTGGTGCAGTTGGGCAGGGCTACATGCACTATACCTGTAGGGAACTTTCAACACTCCCCTTTCGGGTTGTAGTAAAGCCCTTGTGGGTTGGAGTAACTCCCTTCTCTTTTTGTTGGCAGTAACTCCCCTGTAGGTGGTAGTATTTATGTTTAAATAATTCGGGTTTTTAAGGGGGAATTGCTCGTCAAATTTAACTATTAATTTGGGCAAATCCCACAGATTTTTTAAAATCTCAAGAGCTTTTTCTCGTTGTGATTAGCATAAAAAATTCTCTTTTTTATATGATATCTCATCATGTTGAGAAGGCTTCATGTTACTTCAGTCTTATTTTTCAGGGGCTAGCTCGTCCAATTTTAAACATTTATTTCAGTAAATCAAACATATATTTTTGTACATATTTCATGATCTTTCTCTTCTCGTTTTAAGATAAAAAAAATTGTCTAAGTTATATAATAGAAGAATATAAGAAAAGGAATGAACAGTTTTTCTTTCAAGAAAAAGAAAATTAATACTAAATCATCAATTACGTGTATTTACTGTGGAAAAGTCTACGCAACTTGGCAAGATTTGATCTATCATCCTCCCAACCTTTGATCCAATCTTCGACCTGAGTGCTTACTCTTCAAAAACGGGTTGAAAGATAGTGATGGTGAAGTAAGTTGCACTTTGGTGTGCAATGATACGCTGCGAATTTATTTCTGTGTAATTGAATGTGCCGAGCCCTCTTGAGTAGTCTGTCTACTCCATTGTCCTGTCAAATTTCTTATTACGACTTGTTTGGATCAACTGACTAATTCTAAATTTCAACTGTGTTTAGTGATATAGGTTATCAGGGATTCTAGCACTGTGCGTGCCTGTTTCTGGTCCCTCTATATGGGGGGGGGATTGAGGCTTAATGGCGCGTCGACAACTTGGTCATTAGCGCCAACCTCAGTCACAGTGCAGTGGTCTGGGTTGCCACTGCACCACACATTACAGAGATGTTATTCAAACCCCTAATCTAAATCTTGTCATACATCTGTACCTCCTGCAAAAATTGAAAAACACTGGACAGGAGGACAAACTTATCACCCACTTGATGCGCAATGTCATGCGGAAGATGGAAACGACGACGAACACCATTACACGGCCTCTATACGGCCATTTACAATGAGTCTGAGGGAAATCTTGGAGAATGCTTACAAAAAATACGGGGATCTATTGACGGGGGTGTGGGGAATTGGGTCATTTCGAAAGTTTGGGGTATGACCGTAAGAGTGGAAAAAATCTATCTTTTTCCTACTAGATCTTTCTTACCCTTGCTAAACTCATTACGCAAAATAAGCGATGCTATAGAAAATTCTGACGAAAAGTGTTTTCTGTATTCAATTTTGACCGCTAAAATGAAGTCCTAAGAAGCCAAGGTTGAACCATTTTTGAATGCTATAGACCATTCTATGTTGAAGTTCCCCGTGAGTCTATGCCAAATGGATTCCTTCGAATGAGCCAGCAATATATCCGTTAAAGTAATTTCTTACAAGGGATCGGCAGGTTTACAGCCGGTGAGAGTGAACAAAAACATGGAAGGAGAAGTAAATGACGAAGAAGTAAATAGTCATTTCTGCACCATTCTCGATCTGGATAGGGTACTCCGATTTCGAGGTGTTGGAACAAACAGAAGATGTTACTGACGTAACTGCTTTGCAGCCTTTGATGAAGAACGATCCTTGATGGAGTGCACCAGTAAATGTGTGAGACTGAATAGGGTGCAAGTGCTCACTTTTCTACCGCCTGGCAATAACACGTTAAAATTCTAACACTATGACAGAGGCATTCCTTACCCTTGGGTAATTTATGCAGATTTCGTATCTATGCAGAGACCTGCACAAACTAGTAGCACCGAACCATCTTTGAGTGCGACTACTAAAGTCAGTTTGCATTCGCTTTGTAGTTGTTTCTACGTGGTTGTCGGCCCAGAAAATGAAATCGTGGGTCAAAAATTCTACGTCAACAAGGACGTGTTGGATAAGTTTTACGGATTATGAATAGTGAAATTAAAAAGTTTGCTAGGATTATATCACGACCAAAACCCCTGATGATGAGCGGCAAGGACGAAATTAAGTTCTTGAAAACTGATACTTGCGGCTACTGTGGCAAAGTCATGATCTCTGATAAAGTGAGAGATCAGTGCAACTTCAGAGGAAAGTTCAGAGGTGCTTCTCATGTAAAATGCAATCTGGACGCTATGAGCATAAAAACTATCCCGCTCATCTTCCATAACTCAGAAGGCTACGATATGCATCTGCTGATATCTGCAATGGAAAGCTTCCCTTCAGGAGTGGACGTTCCAGCTAGAAACACGTAACGTTTCATGAGTATGACCATTACGCAGTACTTTTCCTTCAGTGGACAGGCAAAGGACTTTTTGGTAAGGTTGCAGTTTTCTGATAGTTATAATTTTCTATCTTCCTCTCTAGAAACTTTGGCTAAAAACCACAAACAAATATTGACCTTTCACCATCGTAAAAACTGCTCTTGACCACATCAGGTCCTTCATTAGGCAAAAGAGAAACGTGCGTATAATCATCTCTGTTATTACCCCTCCCCTTCTAATATGACCCTGTTTAAAGCTGCCTGGAGTGCTGCTGTTTCCGGGCTCTGCTCCGCCCATCGTGATTACAAGGAATCCCTCATTTCTAAAGAAAAATCGGACCCTAAGCCCGTTTTTGCTAATGTTAATTGTAATAGGCAGACTGGCCCTAATACCTGTTTGAAGAGAAACGACGATCTCGTCTTGCTCAATGACAGGGATATTGCGGATGAATTTAGCTAACATTTTGCTTCTGCCTATCTCCCCCACCCCCTAGCTCCACAATGGATGCTGCTCCTGTTCCTACTCCTTTCATGTGCTCGGACGTGGATCATGCTCCTAATGCTCTAAAGGCGGATTCTTTCAGTGGCTCTGATGGCATTTACCCTCTTTTTTCAAATCCTGTGTAAAATCTCTTGCTACTCCATTCTTTTTGGTTTTTCAAAGTTCCTTTTCTTCCTGTACTTTCCCCACTCTTTGGAAGGTAGCTAATATTACCCCTGTTCATTAGGGTGGTTCCCTCCATGAAGTTAATAACTATCGTCCGATTAGTTTTCTCTGTGTCGCTTCTTAAATTCTGGAAAGGATTTTCTATAAGTCTATTATGAGCATCCATCTACAGCTTAATACTGATTTTAAGTTTCAACACGGTTTCCTCCCAGGTCACTCATGTCAATCTAACCTTCATGAAATTTATAACCACCTTACCACTCTTCTAGACAATGGGGTGCAATGTGATCTTGTTTTCTTTCACTTACGTAATGCCTTTGATTCCATTTCCCACTCCTTGCTCATTCACAAACTATCCTCT
The DNA here is from genome assembly GCA_023313725.1 of Lithobius niger. Taxonomy (NCBI): domain Eukaryota; kingdom Metazoa; phylum Arthropoda; class Chilopoda; order Lithobiomorpha; family Lithobiidae; genus Lithobius; species Lithobius niger. Next base: position 27,673 of record JAHWFP010095334.1, on the reverse strand, counting down.
TTGAATTTTTCTAAATCGCATATCGCTTCGATCAACTCTTATCTTTCTCGAAGATGATAACGTCTCAGAGATTCTACTAGTGATGGGGTTCCAGAAGGATCGGTACTGGGCCTTCTTCTTTTCAATCTTTTCCTGAACGACCTCCATTCCATCATCCGATCCTTTTGCAGGAGCTACGCGGATGATCTGAAAATTCTCTCTGCTGCTTATCTCACCAAGATCTTCAACAAGATATTGTGGCTGTAGCAATCTGGTCGGCCAAAAACTGTCTAGCCCTTAATCCTTTAAAATTGTGGTGCTGCATTTTGGCCATAACAACCCTCACTGCAGTTACCACCTTGGCAATATTACCATTCCTACTAACACGTCCCATGAGGACCTGGGGATTTTGGTTGATTCTTCTCTGAAATTTCATACCAATATGGATTTTTTCATTGGCAAAGTCTTTATAAAAGCCAATAATATTCTTAAAAACTTCTCTGCCATTTCACCTACCGCTGTTTACTCTCCTGTACAAAACCATTGCCTGACGCTTGAATTCTGCTTTCAGATTGGCCGTCCCAGTAATGCTTCTTTCTTCACCCGTCTTGAAACCTGTCAGCGCAGCGTCACTAAATGGTGCTTTCCTATGAAACATTTTTCCTACGAAGAACGTCTTCACAAACTGGGCTTGGCCCTGGCCAAACCAGGTTCGTTCGGGGTTAGCTTATCCTTACTTTCCAATTCCACCACATTGACGTCCAGGCTAGCGGCTGCTTTTGTCTCTCTCAAGCTATGACCCGGAGGCACCCCCTCAAACTCAGTAGAAGTTTCTCTTCCAGCTATGTTCGTCACAGGTTTTTCTCTGAACGGCTGGTAGAGGCTTGGAATGCCCTACCACCTCCATAAAGAAAGAAATCACAACGTAAAGGGTAAACGAGGCAAGCAGTCTGCATTAAAGACTTGGCTTGTGAGGATACACAATACAGTAGCCTGAACAAGAAAGAAAAGACAACTGCCCCGACTGGGACTCGAACCCAGGACATCCCCTTTATTAGCTGGGAGCTCTAACCACTGCGCTACCGGGGTGGGTACTGGCTACAGGCTCCAGCCGAGCTAAGCAGCTGTTCAATCTGTCTCAGTGGTGACCTAGAGATCACAAACATGAGATCACAAACATACATACTTTGCCTTCACTCCTTGTATGTAAGTTTGTGATCTCTAGGTCACCACTGAGAAAGACGATGCACAGCTGCTTAGCTCGGCTGGAGCTTGCAGCCAGTACCTGCCCCGGTAGTGCTGTGGTTAGACCTCCTGGCTGGTAAACGGGAAGTTTCGCGTCCCAGTCGGGGCAGTTGTCTTTTCTTTCTTTCTCAGACTAGTGTATTGTGTATCCTCACAAGGCCAGTCTTTAATGCACACTGCTTGCTTCGTTTGTTCTTTCCACTTTGCTTGATTCTATCAAAAATCGTTTGCACCGTTTTCTTGCTTTGGCGTTTTTTTTTGAC
>JAHWFP010095334.1:0-26086 GCA_023313725.1 Lithobius niger | reverse complement strand
TTGCGTGTGTATTTGGGTGGGGGGGGTACTTTTGGCTTTTTTGCTGCACCGTCAGTTTTTTCTATTCTAATATTTTTTCTGATTAGGTAGATTGGTTCGAGCCAGGATTAAAGAAGGAGCAAATCTTGGATTTATTGGTGCAAAAATGCCACTACCCGTAAGAGCGCGTGCAGTCTATGAACGTGTTTAAAGAACAGAAATTACCTCCTAAAGCGACATTCTTCTCCATACTATGCGGTAAAGGGATCATCTATGTCGAGTATAATCACGTTACGTCACTGTGAAATTTGTTGAAGTAGAAGGTTTGTTAATATTATCATCACATACATCACATCACTGATGTGTATCATCTAGCCGACATTTTTCAGACATTCAGGGAAACTTGTTTAGTCAGTGATGGCATAGTTCGTTACTACTATGTGTCAACACTGGAATTTAGTTGGGTAGTCGCCTTGATAAAAACCCAAGCTGAACTAGAACTATTTACGAACGGGGAAAGAATAACTTTATAACTTCTTGTATCAGGAGTGGAACAACTTTTGTATCGAATAGGCAAACGATTGCCTACAATAAATGCCTACAACACGCCTATGACTATAATCTACCTAGTCTGTATCTAGTAGATTTGGATATTAACAACTTACACGGACTAGCCATGATAGAATTCCTTCTGCACAATTAATTAGGTGGCTGACGAAGAAAGAATTTCCACCAAGTCTGCCTGCCATAAATCATTCAGGCCCAGTACAATCACTTTCCGCCTCGAAAATTTTTTTCGAGTATGTTTGTGAAGTTCTTTTACGAGCTGTTCTATTTTTTTTTATTTCCCATTCCGAACTCTATAGATTCGTTTTCATGATTTTTCTTTACGATCAAAGCGGCTAGTTTTTCCCACCACGCGAGAGAAGGATCATCTCTCACTCTTTGGGTTTTGGATATGAGAACTTCATTAGCAGCATGCCGATCTTTCAAGTCCGAGCTCTCAGAATAAGCTATATTATGTTTTTTGCAGGCTTCCTGTTTCCTAGATCTCATCGAGCCAATCACTTTTCCAGTTTGGTTCTGGGTCCAAAGTATTGGTAGCCCGGTAAATGTATTTCAAGTGGTAAATTGTCTATGATTTTGTTTACTATTCTATTCTCAGAATTGATAAAGGAAGCTCTTTTCGTCCTCGCAAAATACAACTTCCGTCTGTCTGTTATTTTTTTTTCTGTAAGTTATAATAACAGACAACTCAAGGTGTTAGAAATGTGACTTTTATGTTTGATGCAGTAAATCATTATGATAATTTTTTCTTTTCATGGTGTTTTGTTATATATATATATATGATTTTTTTTATCTAAACCTAAATTTTGATAAGCCACCCTTCTCTCCCGAGCAGTTATGATTTGTCGTTGCTGCATTTCTGATGAAATTTCGGCCATCTCATTTCTTTGTCTGTCCAAAGTAGATTTATACAAAAGCCTCAGTATCTTTATCAAGTCGTTAGGACCGTCGTTATATTTATAATTGACTGCTCGAATAATCCGTCTTTTTAACCGTATCGGTTCCCTTTTCTTAGATTTTATGTCCTCCCAAATTGGAACAATGATTGATATGTACTTGGCGCTATGACTGCACTTGGGTTTTCGAGTGCCGGAGCTGTTATTTTGATAAATGGTATAAGATTTTTTTAACATAGCCACGTAAGCTGCTTTAACATTCAGCACATAGGAGGTTTCTTTCAACTCTTAAAAAACTAGCTCAATCCAAAGCCCGATTCTCCCACCATACTGCTCCCCCTCGACCACAATGCCTTTCTCAAAATTTTAAGTAGTTTTTTACCGATAGTCAACTAACTTTGTTAGTTCGTAATGTAACCCGAATATCGGGTCAGTTTCCTTGAGTTTTTCGAAAATTTTTTAAGAAATATTTAGCAGATTATCCAAAATTTTGGCCAGGTAACAAACTATCGAGGAACCAGAAAGTGGCTATGTTAGGATATTCTGGGGAGTATAAACATGTGAGAATATGTGGGTGCGAGTTTAGGACCGGTGCTCGTAGTTATGTTTTCGGTTTTGGGAGGGATCAAGGGAGGAATTCGCATCATCATGGGGGCCGGAGCTAGAGTTAAATATTCAGCAAGATTGAAATTGAGAGGGGTTGCAAATGAGTTCTCACTAAAAGTAGTGCCTTCAGAAGGAGTCAATGATAAACCCAATGAATCATAGTCATCCTCGTCATTTATTCCTTTTTGTACGTAGACTGACATAAAGTTTTACTATAAATAAATATATGGTCGTAGTCGAATCATCTTTCATTACAGATGGAATTACACAGTAAGTTAGTTTTTCTACAATTTGCGGGGCCTGTAATTGTACATCTGATATTTGAACGTAGAAATGGATTATTTTTAGGTTCTTTCTTAAGCATGAAAAGTCTTAGTTTTTAATTTTCGTTACTTTTTTAATTTACATATTTTTTAATGTTTACAGAGTTACTAAACCCATAAAACCTTCATCGCTGTATTTGTTGTTGGAAGTATCGGAATGAGCTAGTCCAAAGTCTATGTTGCACCAGAATTTCACGTTGCTGGGAGTATCATTGGTGATGTACACTGTGGCAATTTTCCAGGTGACTTTTGTCATGTTTTATCAACAACATTTTTGTTAAGTTTTCCTTTAATTTTGCGAATATTCTCGTACACCCAAGTTCGAAGTCAGAGCAGTTTGTCCCCATTACCTTCATTCACCTTTTCACATGAGGGGTAACAGGGGTAAGCGGTGTGTATAGAGTTGGGATAATTGAACGTAGTCATGGATATGGGTTATTGCTCGTTAAACTCGATCTCTATTTTTTACAGATGTGCCGTTTAGATTTTTCAACAGTTTTCGAATTTCCGGTTCGCTGGGCAAATTCCAATCTTTATATTTTGAGTTTCGTACAAAAAGGGAGTCCCCGAAACCTTTAAATCTTTAAACTTGATGGAAGGAGACAAGGAAGACTTTACACCATTATCAACTTATGTACCATTCTCGTTCTTAACTTTTAGTTAAGTTTTTTTTGCAAGAGGTTGGGAAAATACGTTTGCCAGGATAGTTAGTACATTTTGAGGTTAAATCTTTTTTTGTTCATTTTGAGGGTCTTCCTTTTATTATAATATTGAAATAAAGCCTCATCAACAGCTTGGAAGATTTTGAAATTACGTCCATCAAAAATATGTCCATCAATAAGTTTGGACTTATCATTTAAAGGACGAGAGTCAATTCGAGAGGACAGCCAGGACTAGGATACATTTTAACTCCCGAAAACAACTACGATATGCAACGAAAGCATTAAACTAAAGTAAGAGCTGCTATCAAACCTTAAGATGCAGTAAATTGTTCTCAGATCGGTACTCTGGCAATGGATGTTCAGAAACTTAAAACCGACTTGCCTCCATCCATTATTCTTCTCTCCGACGAGTTGGTTTCTGCCATTTCTAATTTCATAAAAATACTTTGTACGTTGATAGGTCTGACGAAAATTTCTAAGCGAAGAAGAACGCAACAACAAACGTGTATATTGATAGGATTTGCCTGTTCCAGGATGAGCAGAAAGTATTCATCAAAGCCATGCACAAACCGATTATGTGAACCTCCTTTACTAAGTGATGCTGCTACTAAAGTATTCATCGACAACAATTGCTTGATGCAAGGCGACCAGAAGGTATACATTAATATCGTGAACAAACCGATTAGAAATTTAGTTCTAATCAAACATTACCGAGTGATGCAGCTACAAAGAAATTTGTTCACGAAAACTGTTTCACGATAAACAGTTTCAGCATGAAAAGTCTTTTACAAAAAGAAGTAGATTAGTTTGTTAAAGATGTCAACGTACGCAAAAATCGAGTTTGTATTTATTATTTCAATGGTATTTTGACTTTCTTGTCTCCTCAAGTAGCTTCCTAAATGAAACCCAAAGAATCGAGCCAAAGTCTTATTAGTCGTAAAGGCTATTCTGTATTTTGGATTGGTAATTATCAAGTTGGTTCTTAAATTGTTTATGGTAGGAAGAATCGAAATGGCTTCCTTGTCATGACCATTTTGATGTATCGAATTTTTGAGAAATTTATTCAAATCTTCAATTTCCTAAATCCCGGGCTGACTATTACTTTCTGCAAAGTTAGACCAGCATCTACAATGTATTTAATTTCGTTATTTTTTAAGTAATGGTGTATATGCTGGTGTACGTGTCCCAATTAACAAGCACCAATTCGTAGCTTTTTTCAGGATCTAAATGAATTACAGTGTTAAGATTTAGGCTCATGTCACAATCTTTTGCCAGTGAGATTAAAAGAACAAGAGTACTCTACTTTTCTGTTTTACCCAGTCAAAAAAATAATATTAAAACAAACGATACGTTCAAGTCCCCATTCATACAGTGTATGTAGCCCTGCCCAACTCTGGGAGGCGGTTTTTTCAAAAGTTCGAAACTCCATCTAGACTAAATTTTGTTTGCTCGAGCCCCTCCTTATATTGGGAAAAAAATTATCCATGATGATTCATAACGGAATTTCCTTTTTCTTTTTTTCCATTAGATAAACTGTATTGCTAATGTGAGGGTATGGATGACTCTGCTTTTTGGGGATAGGCCAAACATTTTTTTAATATGCCAACTGATACCTGAGGCCACGTGTGGCTACGATATCATGTATGGCGGCCAAAGTCCCCTCTGTTTTGCCCTAGGACCAATACTTACAAAGGTATAGCCAAAAAACATTTCAGTCAAATCCGAATCATGCAACGTATTGAACTCACAGAAAGTGAAATCACAACCAGAAGTGACATCACAACAACCAACAGTGACGTCATACCTGGAACTAGGGTCATAACCGGAAGTGATATCATAACAACCTGAAGTGATGCCATAACCACTTCCGGGTATGTATGTTTGTGACCCAATATAACATTTTTGCCATTACTAGTGTTAGTGATGAAATGCTGTTAATTAGCCTTCTCGGCCATTTACGAGAGCATTTTACCATATAACAGTCTGCAGCTAGGATTCCACATAGTGAAAAATTATCTAGGAATCTCCACATCCCAGTCTAAGTACACTGATCGCATCGTCATGGAACATAGAATGTAGAATTCCAAGCACGTCAAAACCCTCGTGATCCTGTCTCAAAAGATTGATGACTGCCTTGATTTTACAAGGTATGATTTGAAACAATACCAGGCGCTCACAGGGTCACTTTAAAATACACACACAGTAGCCATTCGGACATTATGTTTGTCACCTGTACCATGTCTATGTACAACCACTCACTTAAGTTGTTCATTGAGAAGACACTCAGAGACTAATGCAATATATACGTCATACCCGAAATAGAATAATGTTTTTTAAGTGGGATGATGCTGGCGTGCTACAAGGTTTCAGTGACGCATCGTGAGGGGGCCACATTTGATAGCAATGAATTCACTGTTTGCTTAAGTAAGTTATTTGGCACTCTTGTTTACTGGAAATCAGGTAAACAGACCATGGTATGCTTGAGTAGCATGGAAGAAACATTATACCCTTTGCTGAGTGTATAAAAGAAATTGTCTGGATGGTGGTGATTTGTGATGAGTTGAGCATTGATTATGGCATGAAACCCATCGCTATTCATACCGATAGTCAGTCACTCATTGGGACTGCCGGTAGAATTGACATAGGTTCTGGTTTATTCATAGGTTATGGTTTGTGAATGACCATGTCTAAGCTGGGCTTTTTAAGTTGGTGCGTATCCCGAATAAGGAACTAAATGCACGTATGCTAATGAATCGTGTTGGATCTCAAAGATAGGATGCAATTAAGGGTGAACTATGTCTGGAAAGTTTACAGTTGACGTCCATCTGAGAATCTCCACAACCCATTCTAATTACACTGATCGCATCATCATGGAGCATGAACTAGAGAATGCCAAGAATGTCAAAACCCCCCATGATCCTACATCAGAAGATTATTGACTGCCTTGATTCTACAAGGTATGATTTGAAACATTATCAGTCGCTCATAGGGTCACTTTTATACATTGCCCACAATAGTCAATGCCACGTGTTGTTCGAGATGCTTACTGGCATTGCTTTTGACCCGATTAGTCTTGGCAATAGTTTACCATCACCAGTGATTACAAAACACTAATACTCATTTGAATATTTGGCCACAAAGTGGGAACATCGACAATGGCTGCTTCCCGAACTCAGCATTGTGCACTTTTCCTGGTAGCATCAATTTCAACATTATCTATTTTAACGGTGAACAGAATGTGATGGCTGAAGCCTGATAGTTCTCAAGACTACCCCTTAATTCTGATAACACAGATGACTTAAGTGGCCAAGATACAGAAATTTCTTTATTCCCAAACATCTAATACATACACTACGATGTAGATTTAGTAACCGCGAACAACTAAATACAGTATGAAAAACAAATTTTGAACACTTCAAATGTTGTACTGAGTCCTGCATAACGATTAATCGTTCCTGGTAGATTCCACTGTTTGTGCAAACATCTTCCATTGATGAAATGGAACATTGGTGCATTGTTGGAGCACGTTCTAAACAATAGATAGTTCGAATGAGGCAAGTTTCTTAAATGATAATGCCAATTCGTAACAATGGAGTTTTCGTCCATGTAAAAGCTAGGCATTAGCGCTTGTTTGGTAAAGAAGCGGTCAAAATTCATTTTCCAATATAGCACATCTTCAGTCTCTAAAAAAGTTACTTAGAACGCTCTCCTTTATTTTTACCCAAAATCTGAACTCACTAGTGAAACAAGTATTTGTTTTGAGAGTCGAGTGAGTCTAAAACAAGTGATACGAAACCAACTGCTATCAGAATTACGGCTTTGTTGTGAGAATAAAAAAACTTTATAATGTGCACATATATGTTGACCAAGAATTGGTAATGATATTGATTTACTTGGGAAAAAGTGTGCTAGCTGTGGAAGCAAACGTAAAGCAGCATGCGGCCAAAAACACTTGTGGGAAATTCCGTCACGGTCATGGGAATGCCTGCACATAGGCTGTGCACGTCCATTTTTACGTGAAGTGTATCTTATAACAGTGGGTCGTTATTAAAGCAATGTCTTCTACTACCCCCAAGATACAATAAAAATGTTTTTTTATGAGATTTTCTTTGATAAACACCTTTAATTAGTGTTAGTAACTGATAACGGGTCGCAGTGGCTTTTTAGTAAATTTAATGTGTTTTTGGAAAGTAATATCGTAACAAGAATTTCTGGTGAACCACATGAACGGGAAATAAATGGTGATGCCAAAATTGTGGTGCAAATTTTTAAGTATTCTTTGAAAACATCATGAACGGAGAGCAATCTAATACCACATTTCAAAACTTTACTAAGTATACTGTACAACTCCGTGATGTATAGCACAGCAAATACCTACTACAAAACTAAATGTGAGAAAGCTCAGAACACGAATGGGCTTAATCACAGGAAGTAGTTCTGTAGTGCAAAATGGCTTGATTCCAGGCAGCCTTGCCAGGGCAGGTGATATTCACTTAAAAAAATAGCAGCGAATGTTAATCCCCACGCATTGTTTCGGGTAACCACTGCGATGGGTGCATTCAATGGCGTCACCACCGAGGTTAACCATGTCACAAGGGAATCCCTATTTCTTCAGTAATGAAGATGCTACTTGCAGTACTATTTGTTTTGTGAGTAAACTGAGGATTCTACAAGGTCCACTTAAATATTTTGCAACCCAGAGGTTCTTCTCATGATTTTATCTTCATAATTGCTGGTTACTTGTCATTCTTAGTTATTCACAACGTTGCCTCCGTCATCTTGGAAGGCATAATAAAAATATCTTGGTTCAATTCCAGTACTCTTGATTGTAGTAATTTTCTTCGTAACAATTGCTGCTGAATAACTGTCATTATGAGCTGTTCACAATGTTGGCTCTTTTGTGTTTTTTGTGTAATACTAATCAAAACAAAAACAAAAACTGGTAAAAGGGGCCGCCAAGTTCTGAATAGCTCGGCCCTTCAAAGGAGTGATATCAACACACCAAAACATTTGCAAAGTTAATCGCATCGCTTAAGAGTTCAAAGGTTAAATGAAAACTATAACACTGCTAGTTTTACTATTTTTGGTTTTTGATATGATATCACTTCTTTTTTGAAAATTATGTATTGACTCAACTCCACTACCGTGCAGATGTGTAATAAAGTGCCGCGTCAACAAGAAATTGGTTTTCAACAATTTGCTACTACCTTTTACCTATAAGCCTAACCATTCTGAACTTAGTCACCTCTTTATAGGTTTTGGGCTGGTTTTATTTTGTTGTAATTTGTTTTATTTAGTTAGTTTTGGCGTGTTGATATCACTCCTTTGACGGGCCGAACCACTCTCAATTTGGTGGCCTTTTTATTTTTATTTTTCGCGAATTAGACATGAATACAATTTCTTTGGAACGTTGTTTAGATTTATTGTGATACACTAGTGTGTGTCTAGGCACGCACGTCAGTATACACCTTCTCATTGCCCAAACTTTTGCCGTCCAATGAGAGACAATGCCGACAACAGTAACAATGGTTATAACAATGCTTTCGTATTTACGCACTCTCCCACGCCATCTCTGGTATGCCCACAGGCTCCAAACCATGAAAGATAGGCAGTTCGTATTGTACTGCACCCATTCGTGCAATTTCATAGCTGGAAGCCTTCCCGTTATATTGGTATCGATGAATAATCATCCTATTGGACTTAGTATGGGGATGAGCAGACTAACTAGCAAGCTAGTAACACATTTTCAACGTTATTGAGGGCCAGATTTTTGCATTGAAAGCAGTTTAGCTGGCATTCCTACACGAGTTAATTTTTGTCAGGTGGGTCATTTCTCTCAATTTTAACACAATTTGAGCTTTTGTACCGCATTATTATTTTTCCCCAAGTACCTGAAATGTGCCCAACTAGGCTTCATTATATAAGACACAGACGCTGTGGCGTCACGCTGCAATGGTTCACAACCTCGACAATTTGATGTGATGTTTGTTGTAATGTTTGTTGCCTAACTTGGCACGACACAACTAGCATGTGTCTAGATATTTATAGCTAATTTTCATTTCTTTATCCGTTTTTTAGCCTGCTTTATGTGTGTCCAGAGTTAGAGGTCTGGAGTTCGGCACTCCATTGTGTCAGTTTGTTGTACGCTGACGTGAATTCAAATGGCCAGTTACAAGCAATTGTGTTAGTATCGAGATAGCACAGTGTTCTAGTGCATTGGAGACCCAATCCAAAAACCGTTGTTCATTTCCTGTACTCATGATTAATGTTATTTAATCCACCATAATTGCTGCTCACTTGCCATTTTTGGACGCTCACAATGTTGGTTTCATTGTGTGTCTTCGATTTATGCTACTATTTACAAAAAATTCCCTTTTCTGGAATTCTACGTTTTGTGTTTTTTGTTCTTGTGGGGCATGTAACATACACATTATTATTGCATACAGCTGAAGCTTTATTATTAAGACGCTCCCACACTTACTACCATTGTTTGTTTTTTGGTATAAATAAACAGACGTACAAGAAATCAACGCTTGTTTGCCTCAGGTAATCATCCAATCCATGCTTTATGTTTGAGATTTCTTGCCACTGTGTGTCATAATTATCTTTTTATTGGACTAATGTTTAGCGATATAGAGTACGAGCAATGCCATTAAGCCTTCCACACTCCGTGTACTACAGTTATCTTTTACAGTCTTTTAGATTACAGAGAAATCTCCAGCATCACTCTTCATAGTTTACAATTGTTTTAGTGACCCTTTAGTGAAGTCTTCCTGACTGCACTCCAGCAGTTGGGCCTACATAATCAATCTAGTTTCTTTTTAAACAGATGTTTGAGCCATACCAATTAGATGTGTGCGTGATTCCCCTCTGTCCTTTGTTGTTAGAGATATGTCCATCCTCGTTTTGATGTAAATGCATCAAAACTTAACTTTGTTTCTGTAGCAATTTGCTACGTGTCTTGTTACAATGAGCTTATTCATTTTTGCTAGCACTATTCTCACAAAGGCATATTTTTTATCGATAAATTGTCTTAACCCAGAGGTATATTCCGAACTAAAAAAACACTTAGTACTTGTGATAAATTCGAAATGTAAGGAGGTGTTAAGAACTTTTTTAGATACTTAGACTACGCTCGGTGGCATTTGAAACGAGTATAAACCGTGTACTAAGTAGTTTTGCTTCTCTAACGATTCATCATAACTTGTTGAAAGTATCCTAACTCACTGTGAAAGATGACAATTATTGTTGTAGGACGAATATTAGTACCATTTACGACGGTGCATCTAACAAAGTAAATATTTGTTTTATTTTAAATGAAAATATTGTTTCTTAGAATTAAATGAAGACGATCCGTAAAATTAGTAAGTTTTATGACGATAATTATTAATTTATTTTCAACAATTGACGTTTAGTGAATGTACCATTTTAAAATTTTACGTACTGCAGTTGGTTCTGCCACCATGCTTGACATATTAGCAGAGATTAGGCCTAATGTGCTGGGGTGTACAGCTGAAGCTGATCGTTCGGATGCCATGGCGTCAAAATTAGACTCGCATTGGTTATCCGTCGATTCTTGCGTCACCTGACTATCGGATTTGCTTAGAAAATAGTTTAGGCCTGCTATGTAGGTCTGTCACACTTGCTAATATTTGTAGGCCAGGAAATCAGACGATTCCATCGCAAATACAACCTGGAGAGGCAAAGATGACAGTTTTATAATAATAATAATAATATAATAAAATGTTAGGTGCCGGAGCACACAGGTCTGAAAAGGACCCAACAGAGTCGCTAAAATTCATCCTAAAAAGGGGGAGGGACATGGGGCAGCATTTAGGATGCACGAAAAAAAGAAAAAAAGAACAAGGCACCACAAGGTCACACAGCCTGAGGCCCAAGTCAACTTTTTTGAAAAGTAATAAATAGAAAAGTGGGGCAATAAGTAATAAATGTGTGGTATATATGGAGCCAGAGGCTCTATGTCAACTACTATAAATGAGTAAAAATAATGCCAAACAGAGGTAAAAAAAATTAAAATAATAAAAAAATAAAATCGTAGGTTAAGTTTGGAAGCATGCAGTAACGTAACAAAAACCATCGTTGATAAGAGACCAAAAGGTTTCTTAGGGGAAAACGTGTAATAAGAATCAAAAGAGTGGCAAATGATCTAAAATAAATGCTATAACATCATCATATAACAATAAAAAAAATTTAAACACAGCCAGACAAATAATCTGATAAATCCACAGCACGCAATTTGGCCTTGAAAGAATTTAAAGAAACAGCAGTTGCCAGGCAGGTTGTTCCACACTCTAAAAACACGATTAGAAAAGAAATACTTCCGGCAGTCACTATTAGAAGTTCCAACTACAAGCTTCCAAGAGTGGCTACGACTGCGTTTATCGACTCGAAGTTCAAAAAACCTACAAAAGTCAAAATCAACAGCACCATGGAGTAAGGAGTAAGTTAAATATAGATCAGCCTTTAGACGGCATAGTTCAAGAAAGTCTAATTTAGTTAATGTAAGCCAGTTGGCATAAGAAATATTCCTAAGACCCCGTAGCGACTTGGTGAAATACCGCTGTACAGATTCTAAATGGTTTATATCACCCATCAAATGTGGAGACCAAACTGGGCTTGCATACTCAAGGATGGGTCTCACATATACCTTGAAGGCCCACACCAGTGTGTCGACATCACCAGAGGTGAATACCTTTTTTAATCCAAGCTGCACATTGGTTTGCCATCCTTACTAAATGGTGACAATGGGTCCTGACTTTCAGATCTGACGAGAACCATACACCAAGATTTTAACCGTATTTGTGTGGGGCAAAACTGAACCAGGGGAGAGAGAATAATCCCATTTAAAGTTATGTCTACCAAGAGGGAAAACATTACATTTCTCTATAGCAATGGGCAATTGCCACATGCAAGACCAATTCAAAAGTTCATATGTTGCTGATGATAAGCCAAAATAAGAAGCATCGTCAATGACCTGAATGTGCATCTCAATACCGTCTGCAAATTTACTTAAAGATGTATTAACAGAGTTGATTTTTAAATCATTTAAAAAGAGGATAAAAAGGAGTGGTCCCAATACACTACCCTGTGGAACACCACTCAGCACTGTATTTGATACCACCAACAAGAACACATTGTGTTCTATCAGATAAGAAGTCAGTCAGCCAGGCAAGTAAACTACCACGAAAACCAAAAAAATCCAATTTTGCCAACAGTTTACTATGAACTACCGACTCGAAAGCCTTTGCGAAGTCTACAAAAATAACATCCACAGGTACACCATTGTCAACAGAGTATGTCCAATCGTCCAAAACGGACAGCAATTGTAAACACGTAGACCTTCCAGGTACAAAGCAAAACTGGTCTTTTAAGAGAATATCATTTTCCAGAATAAAAGAAAGCATTTGTGTACGGACTATGCGTTCCATAACCTTACATGGCACGCAAGTGTGCAATAGGTCGATAGTTCAGTGGGTCAGATGCATCTCCTTTCTTGAAAATCGGGGTTATGTTAGCCAATTGCCAAGTTAATGGTAATCTACCAGTCTTCATGGATAACTCAAAAATCATGGAAAGTGGCTTGCAAATTTCATATTTAATATCCCGATTAAAAAAAGCGGAGAAACCATCTGGTCCAACACTCCGACTCGGTTTCAAGGATGACAGTGCCTGCAAGACAGTTTCAGATGGGAAGGTAGGACAGTAGCACTCAGAAGTTGTGGGGACACCAGCGATTTGCGGAATGTACAGGTTGTCGGTCACAAAATTTCCAACAAAAGTATTATTTGAAATGTTGGCCTTGGCAAAATTTTCCACGATAAACTTGCCATCCTGGCGCAAAGGGGGAATGATTCTAGAACATCCAGTTTTGCTCTTTACGAATCTAAAAAGTGCAGCCATGGTGCCCTCATTTATTACATCACGTTCAATATCACACTCAAATTTACGTGCCAGGTTTGCATAGGCCAACTGGCATTCCTTGTATTTGACCCTATTTGTTTCCGTACGATTCTTCTTAAAAAGTTTCCACAACTTCTTCTTTTTTCTTAATAACCTGTTAAGACGTTTTGGAACTGGTTTAGCACGAAAACCAACATTTGTTTTTGGAAGGACCCATTTGCAGGTACGTTGGACACAGTCGTTTAAGGTAAATATGAAATGGTTCCACATTGTATCAGCATCTAATGCTTTTCCGATAGCAGGTGTCCAGTCAACATTGTGCAGTATGGAACGTAGTTTATCATAATCCAATAGTTTGCATGATTTTTGCAGAGAGGGCACTGGAGAAGCTTTACAGACCTGAACATTAAAGGTGACCATGTCATGGTCACTAGTGCTAAAATGATCTAAGACGCTAGTACCAAATACAAACCTATCAGAGTCCACCAAAACAAGGTCAAGAATATTATTCAAACGTGTTGGCTCGTTTACTAGTTTTTATAATCCTAATTCAGAGATGCAATCAAAAAATGGCTGTTGTCGCCCATCGGTAGCCTGATTTAGAACCCAGTTAATAGATGACATATTAAAGTCTCCTGTAATGATGTTAGAATACGAGTCTTTGATGGAAGCCCTTATAAAATCCCACATCATGAGTATACTATTCTCATCAAAACCATTTGGAATATACCCAAGCAAAATTCTTAACTTAATGGAACAAAAATCAAGGCAGAGTGCCTCCGAGTCGATAGACACTTTACTTAAAACAAAAGGAAGGTCCGACTTAACCAAAGCCAGCACACCCCCGCCTCGTGAGCCCCGGTCCCTTCCTGCGAGCTGGTAGTGCAATCCACCGATTACCATGCTGTCTGAAACTGAGGCTGACAGCCAAAATAACATCAAACTTATATGTAGACAATAAAAACCATAATTCCTGCAGCTTGTAATTTAGGCTCCTGGCATTAAAGACAACACATTTCAAACAAGACTGGAACAAAACATTTGATTTTTGTAAAAATTAAGGTTGGTGTTTGACATTTCCATTTAAAGAATTTCCCATTAGCACGTCCAGTTTCCCATATGGTTGGGATGGGTAAGAGCGTAGTTGAGCTCATCTTTCACTTTACATTTGCCAACATGCGTCAGATGGACACCATCACGCGCCAAGCAACCATCGTTCTGTAATAAAAGTTCCCAGATTAATACAAACTGAAGGTTTTTTCTCTCCATGCACAGGCTTGCGAGCTCACTGTTTGAACAAATAATAGGACCACAAAGTGATAATTTTCTTCGGGGAAATAAACCGAGGATAATAATGTGTGCGCCTGGTCTCAGCCGGTGTATCACATCAACAGCGTTTCTCATGCAGTCCTTGACGAACGAAGGGGCTTCATGTGGCATATTATTACTGCCTGCACAGAGAACAACAGTTGGAGACAATGTGGCATTTTTAAGAGCCTCGAGGATTTTTGTTTCCAGTTGTTCAACTCGGAGTCCGGGCCAGGTCCACGTAATAGATTTGTAGGATTTACCGAGATGCAGACCACGAACATGAGAATCGCCAATAAGAATTACCTCTTCTGGGTGTTGCCGACAATTTAGAAGTGGCACAGCAGCACGATTTGTAGCACCAGTGCAGGCCAAACTGGTTGGATTTCTGGCTTCCAAAATATCAGTAGCCTCCTTTGAAACACGACACGATCCAGCAGGGACAGAGGTTATTTCATCACGGTTTGATCCCTTATCAATAGCTGGAACAAGGGAGGGACGTTGGCATCGGTCTTCAGTATCTCCAGTGTCTCCAGTTGGGACACCGGAGAATTGTCGCCCATCCTGTGAAATGTTTGAAACAGTAGACCGGTGACCTCTTGAAAAAGCTGAGTTTTCAAGATGTTTGCCCCACTTTCTGGGCCTACGAGTCGTGACCCAATCCTGACTGAAAACCGCGGACCAATTTGCTTCAACTAGGGCAAAGTTTTCGGTCATGCCGGAGTGAACATGGTTAACATGCGATGAAATCAGTTGAATGCCACCAGACTTCGGCTGAGAGAGAATACTACTCACAACAACTCTATCTGAGGAAGTCTGGCTCGAAACAACATCCGTTTCTGGAAAGAATGACGTCTTGTTTCTAACTTCACATAGTAAAACATCAAACTTGGTATCAATAAGCTCCAGCAGCATAGCCGATTGCTTAAGCATAATGTTTTCAAATTTCGATTCTAAGTTGGAAAGGCGCATGTTGAGTACCTCTCCAAACGACTCCAAAAAGGTCAATATGTGGGAACACCACCTGTTAAAAGCATCACGTGAAGAATCTGGCTGTACAGTATGCTCCGGAGGAAACTCCTGTGGTCTATGAATGGTATCATCAATATCAGATTGAAAAGCTTCCGACGGCGTCACTTTACAAGCATTTACGCTCTTTTGCATTTCATCACGCACAATTTCTGGAAAACCAACGTAAGAACTGCTCAGGGTACTGGATAGCTTGTCCAATTTGGCGTTTAATTCCAGACTAACGAGATCGCTTTCCAGTCTACTGAGTTGAACAGCCCTCTGAACCTTTTCGACGCTGGCCAAAACACTCATCACAGTATGTTCATCACAAACAGATGCAGGTGAAACAAGGGAGCATCCGGCACCATGTTTGATGGAGCTGTTATCATGCGTAGAAGAAGCAGAGCTAGCCATTTCTTTCTGTGGTGTATTTCCAACTGAGAAACTGATTCTGCCTGGCATAACTCCTACGTCTGCGACGGGTGAGGGGGGCTCAATACCACCAAGAAACCGTACAGCGTTATCCTTTGCAATCCTAGCCAGGGTTGGTCTATTCGTAGGTACATTCAGTTTACGTCTAAGTAACGGTTTAGAAATCAAGTTTCGTGAGTGCAAATACTTCCTCCTATTTCGAGTAACCATTCTGTTGGAGAATGGTCCAGGAGTGCTTGATGCTGGCGCCATTTCTGTGTCGTGGAAGATCGTCACCGTGATCAGCAAAAGACTTACAAAACAGTCAGAAAAAAAATCATTTGACACTGTCCTCACCACACAGAACATGTAATGTGCATTGCAAAAAAAAAATTGTTTAAAATAAAAAAATTTCTTTTTTAAAAGAAATTTTTTTAAGCTGATAAATACCGGGAACTCCGTTTGTCTGGATTAGGGAGGCGTGATTGGCTTGTGGCTGTCAATTACTGGTTTGCCATTGCTCAAATGCCGTTATTATGATGGTTTATTCTCAGCCAAAAATTGAGTTTCTACAGCAGGCTGCTCATTTTCAACTTCTGCTACTATTTACTTAGCTCGTTCAGTTTTAGTCTGCGCAAGCTTTGTGAAAGGAACTGTTCCTGCTCCTCATTTGCTATTCGTCAAACACCATTTATTAGATCAGTGCAAATAAGCCGTACCTAAGATCCCTTATTAACAGCATTTTTTGAAATACGAAGAGCTATGAAAAGTAGTCAGGCACGTTAACTCATTGGTTTAACTCATTGGCATACTTAGATAATTAATGGCTATGTGCCAACAAAGCAAAATAAAGCTTAAAAGCTACAACAAACTGTTAGTAGAAAACTTATTAAGGAGGAGCAATAGATGTGAAAATCGAGAAGCAGCTGCGGCTAAAGAGCCACAGAAAAAAGAAGCAGAAGGCGTGGATGAAAAGTCACAGAAAACAATGTAGATGTTGCGGTTAAAGAGTCACAGATAAAAAAAACATCATGGAAAGTGTGGTTTGGTTTGAGTTTACTTAAGTAATAAAAAAATATCACACCAATGCTACAATAATACAACATTAATACCACACTAAAGAATGCTATAAAGCTTTACCTCATTCAAAGGGCAATTACATTAATTTTCGTAGGCATGTTTTACTTTTGGATCTCTTACACAATAACTAAACACAATAATTGTGGTAAGAATACGTTACGTACATCCGATACAACAATTTCATTACTGCATGACCAAAACACCTATCTCAGTCAGCTGCGATTCGAAATTAATAATTACCATCTGTCAGCATTTATTTCTGCACGTTAAAGCAAAACAATGGCGGTCTACGTATCGTGTTTTGGATGCAATAATTAAATTATTGCGTAGGACGTACGTAACGTATTCTTACCGCAATTCTTGTGTTTAGTTGTTGTGTATATGATCCAGAATTAAAACATACATGTCAAAATGAATGTAAATGTCCATTAAGAATTTGATTGCCTTCTCAAGATTGTCCAAACCATTATTCAGAATTTCAGGTAGCAATCACACACTCCGCAGGTGACACAGGATGCCTGTATTGCACTATACGCCATCAAAATAAGCACAACTATATGTAGAACAGGGCACAACATACATAATAGCACATCCCACCACTGAGCAAGTGTCCCTGATTCAAGGAGGTTTGGTTATTTCTTTTTGGAACTATATAAGTGCTTCTTGAGTGAACTTCAGGCTATCATACCATTCCAATCAATTATCCAATGTCTTAATTTTTGGCAGCTACCTACACAAAAGTTAAGCTAGAATCCCTCCACAACTTAATTCCGTTTGCCTGTAAAGCTTGTGCTGAACTGGCACCCGTGTGGATTAGTTCTAAGTTCTAGTTTCCAGCCATTTTAACGTAAATAATATGTGCTGTTCCTTGTTTAGTTTCTTAGTCCATGTCTTTTAAAAAATAAATGTTTGGTTTAAACACCCATTTCACCGTATCTATTTGCCAAGTGTTTCCTAGTCGAAAATTTGTTTAACCAGATTAACGACTTTCTTTCTAGCCTATTGTCTTCTTCCAATATTGAAATGACGTATGTATACTTTGGTTACAGATCCAACAGTCACAGTCAAGTGGCTTTCTATTTTTTGTCTGCTGATCTGTTAATGTTGAGCTGATAGCAATATTTTGTAAATTTGCAGTTTTCTGTCCAATTGCACGGTGACCGGTATTTGGTTTTCAATATTATCCAGCTAGAATTATTATAGGATATAAACTGGCCATGCTAACAGATTTCACTTTGTTAGCTGTTTGTTGTGTCAGTCGATTACAAATTATTTTCCTCTAATCTTGATGGTTTGTGGGTGGTTTGTATGTTATCTGCTGGACTTATTCATATCTTCCCCTTCCCTCACCAATTATCTTTCCAAGGTGTAACACTGTGCCCCTACAGATACCGTCGATATTCTCGGTGCATGAGTGCTGTTATCAGTTCACCAGTCATTGCATTCATTCCTATAAGAATGTAGTACTCATGGATGCTTGGTACAAAATTTTAAAATATTCATTAATTACCTGCATTCTTCATTCATTTAGAATGCAGGCAATTCTACAACGATTATTTGAAGGGTCCTACGTAGGTCCTTCAAATTCTAAACTGAAGATTTCCTTAATATTTTCCCAGCCCTGGATATGTTTAATTTACCTGGATATTTTTGGTTTTGTTTTACTTCATCTGGTAAGGGAACTGGAACGATAGTCTCGAGACTATGCTTTTCTGGAATTTTATTGCCACTGAATATTTAATTATAGAAGCTAAAAATTCCGCTAGTGATTTAGTATCATGTCGCCCCTTATAGGTAAGATGTTGCTAAGAGGAGGCTTGGTGTTTAGACGTCTGAACTCGTCTATTACAGAGGACCCACCATGAACAAAATCGCATTTGCCTTCTTGTGATTGCTGTCAAGTTTCCCTTCATGATTTATTCACCTATTTCTGCTTTGTGCGGACCTGTCTTGATTTTTGTACTCGGGTTCTCTGTATTTTTTTTTGTTACACGTATCAATCATTTCCCCTCTAGTGTGCTGCCTCACTCTAGCAATACAATGCACAGCTTCCAAACCTTTGGATGTTTCATATCGGCAGAACAGAGTAAAAGAGTAGGTAATGCCATCCGTCCACCACAGTAAAATTGTGTCTTATTTACATGTGACAGACAGGGAAGAAATTGATTACCTTTGCACATTCCTGTGTAGGGTATTGTTTGCAGTGCTGGGTTCTGCATTATCATAACAATTTCGTTTTGCTTAGTTAAATAATCCATTACTTGCTCCAAAACTATATTTCCAAGCTAAGCTGGTCCAACATTGGACATTCTTCAGTATACTGTGGAAAATCATCAGACGTCGGGTTTAACCACCTTTGTGAATCTTCCCTCTTCTGTTTATTTCAGCATTAAGCCTTTTATGGTATTTAGGTGGTGGGAACCTACTTTCAAAATTTAAAAATTTTGATTCAAATCTATATGTTTCATCCTTCCTTCTGCAATAACATCATACTCATCAAAAGAGTGATTATGGCACGCGGGTAATGTTTCTGCACCACATTGTGCTGATCTATTCTATAGTTATTCTAAACACTTATTGGTCAGGTGCATGCTACGCTCAAAGTCTTGGTTCCTGACACCATCCTTTTCCCCTTCAGTTTACATTCCAAATTTCCTTTTTGCAGCATTTTCCACTTTTCCCTTGCAAAGTCAAAATGTTTATTTAGTAGCTACTAAATTTATTCCTTATTAGCCTGACTCACCAAGTTCAAGAATGACCTTCCTCATTTATTTTACTGAATTCTGGTGGGCTCATACGGTTTAGGCAATAATGAATTCCTTAATTGCCCTTAATGGAAATCTTAATTTCAATTATTTGTGGACGACGCCTCAACTAAGATTCTTGAGATCTCAAACTACATGATTGCTCTAAATGAGTTATGGCTCATTTTGAACACAATAAGTTTAATTAATCAAGTGTACCTGAAATAAATAAACAGCACCCCAATTCATGCAGCTTCTCTAAATAAACTTTCACTCTACATATTTCCAGTCAAATCCAAGATTGTAAATTTTATCATAAGATTTTGTAACTAGCAGTCATTTTCAAAACTTTGTTAAAAATACGATCCTAGAATGATTGCTTTCCTCTCAGTCTCGCTCAGGAAATATTCACTTGTGTCGATGTTTACGTTTCGACGACTTTGCTGTATTTCTAGTGCCCTATGTGACTTATTTAGAATCAGTTCCGTAGGACATCAAAGTTACCATTCCTATTTAATACTAATGCATATCATTAGGGAAAAATATTCTTTCTTAATAACTAATTCACTTGCCTCCCTCTGTAATCTAGGCTCTGAGGCTGTGGCGCAAAAATATCTTGTAGTATATGTCTGCCCTGCTATTTTACAACAACGTGTAGTGCCTATTTTATTCGTCCATGAGTTAAGTATTACCCCAAAATATTTCAAGTCATCATAGCTGAACTTTACATTTATCTTTTGAACTAAAATAAAAGTCGCTTTTCATTCTAGTTTTCCCCCTTGCAATGTTTTCAATCAAGTAGGAATCATCAAATATACTCAATTTGGTAGTCGTTTCTGGTGGTTCCTCCTAACATATTTTTGGCATAGAAAACATTTTTTCCATTTCGAGGTTTAAGAAAATTTGAGCCCTAAATATAAGTAACACGTTTGGTATCGAAGATTCAAGGAGTAGCTTGTGAAGATAACAGAGTGTGGGCTGTAAACCTTGGGGTCTGTACGAAAAAGTGTCACATAAATGGGCACGAATCCGGTGGTTTACGCCGAATTGCCTGTCTTTCCCAGTGTTAAAATCCAACAACATACGTTAACTAAAGCTTTGCTCGAGGGAACAAATATGACATCAATAAAGTGCAATAGCTATCACTGGTCTATAAATATTTAATTGTTTTTGTTCTTTTGTAGATTTTGGGATATACATTTAATCAACCAGGACTGGAAGGAAACCACTACTGAATCCTATTTGTAGTATTACCACAGAATGACCAGCCACCACAACATAGTATTTTCCATTGTAGTAGTTATACTTGTACCTAGCAGTAAGTATATAATTTTCCAAAACAAAACCATGCATTGCAGAAAAACATACTAATTTAACCAAAGGTGACACGCAACCATATGAGATGAACAGGTTTATAAAATTAAAAGTAACTGTGTGCACTGGTTTTCAACCACTGTTGCACAGGAAACACCCTTAAACAACTACTAATAAAAAAAGTGCAGTATGTTTTAGCGATCGTTTGTGCGTTCGTTTGGTTCACTACACTTCAGGAAGCTGAGTAGCTTAAGATGATAGAAAGGTCTAAAGAAATAAATGTTTACTGTTTAACTCAATTTTTGTGTTTTTTATGTGGGTTCAAATAACTAACCAAAGTGATAGCTAACCTAAGGATATTTTGGTTTGCTATATTTCAACTTTAGCTGTTCCCTATAAACAGCTGATTCATGTGGTCCATAATTGTTTGTTATTTCTGAGTTTTAGGAGTTACAGATATTTGATAAAAGCATTGTCCTAACTTTTTACATGAAAACAAATCTATGTCTCATACAATACTACTACGTGAATGCATTCTCACAGTTTAACATTCTGACTGACTACTTAGCAGCAATGAAACAGACTGAGCAACGTACTTAGGAATGTCATGTTATTGTCAATAGTCTTACAATTTGAATAAACCAAACAGAACCTTTGTAAAACTGGTTACAATTCATGCTGAGAGTAGACAGGAACACAGTATGCAATAACTAACATTGGTCACAATGGTTAAATTCTCACAAAATAAAAAAAATTACTAGAAGTATTCACTTGCAGATATTTTTTAAAACTTTTAAATGCTAAAAATGAGTTGCATCAGTGGTGGGTAAATTTTACGCAACAACAAATCCTATATATGTGTAGATAGCCCATCCGACTATTTTTATACGGTTGTGCTGCCCCTTAAAACAATGATGTGTTGGTCTAAGCCCCCTGCGTCAACAGGAAATTAGATTTGATTGGATGATATCACATGCTTGAAAAGTAACTTACAATTCGGTAAATGCAAAATGGAACCCTCGACACCTCATCACTTTCCAACACTGAATAACATAGACCCCCTATTACGGACCTAACTTACACAGTCTAGCATATCCCTTCTTACTCATGGACAATTTGGACCTCCTGATTATTCTGTTCTGCTTGTCAGTGTTCCTAACTGAATTTTATCATACATTGATTCAAGCACAGTAGTGTAAAATGCAAATTATTCAGCAACATCAGTGGTAGTATTTTTTTACGAAACCATTGGCAATCGAATCAGTTTAATTTTTGAAGTACGACAGCAATTGTAAAATATTTCATTCAGTTGCTATCCTCGTTTACCAGCTTATTCAAATTCTAGACTGATGTTTTATGACAATTGATGACTCGCATGTGGCAGCCTTCCTTCTGCCTGTTAGAAACACATAAATATCGCGGTCATAGAATGGCAGGGTAAAAGGTGTATGTTCACATTTGTTTATAACATGTAATTACTTTGTTTTTTCTGCAATAATTTTTCTGCTTTTTTATATACAATGTTTTGTAATAACTTTCTTTAGTTTCAGAAAAAACCTACTTCTAGACAACTTGTGTTTTGATCAGGCTTGTAGTAAAAATAAACTTCGAAATTACTAGAAGTGCTTTCTTCATACTTAATCCAAATGTCGATACAATAATTCTTTGAGATGTAAATTGGTGAAATTCTTCTTACTCAACAAATGTTGATACAGAAAAAGTACTCAAAAAAGCTGATAAAATATGTAACTACTTATTACCCACTGTCGTAATTAGCGATATGATCATTTTTAATCATTGCTGCCTCACTATGTAGTTAACGTTTATTATTAGCATCACATCACGACCACATTGAGGTTAGTTACTAAATTTTGCTGTTGGTTTGTTTAGGACTTACTTTTATATCATTGAATAATTACGTCTTATTTTTAGTATTATTAGTTCTTATTACTTTGTAATCACACCCGTGACCTATGGCCAAGCACCTAGTCTCAAACTTGGTGCGCGGATTTGGCCTTAACAACAGATTTAATCTTTCTAATGGGGTTCTTTTTTTAAGTTTATGCGGTGGTTAGATAGGGTGCATTCGTAAATGTAATAATTTTTGCAGTCATTAAGTGAATGGGTTTCCAATTTTCAGTCCATCAGTGCTGTTTTGTGTGGATGTAGTGTAGGTAATATGTTATTTCTACGATATGTTTCTTTGCTGTTAACATATTTTCGTCTAATATTAATGCAGTACATTTTTGTAGGATTGAGTGTCCATAAATTCATAAATACAAAATAAATAAATAATAATAAGTGTTCATTAATAATAAACGTCTGTAAAAATTAACTATGACAGAATTTGTAAAGAAATTTTGTGCTTTACTCCAAGACAAATTTATCATTACCATGCTTCCAAGTGTGCTTCATTCACTGCACACAAAATATCAAATCAATACCTAATTTCCTACTAAATATTACTGCCAAGTAAAACATTTGGACATCAAGGAATGGATGGCATAGTGATTTTTGGACACAGTTACCTTTGTTTCACATTTTTGTTCATTTAGTTTTTAACATACAATGACAGAAAATAGTAAAATCAATTAATTTGTGAGTGGAAGAAATTGTAAAAAAATAGAAAACCTCCTGAGAGGTCAGTTCCACAAGGATATGTCAAAAACGATACTTAACTATCAACCAGTATATTGCTTGTCTTGGTCAGCTAAAATACGAATTACAACTGTAATGTGGGGCAACAAGAACGTGAGCAAGTACAAATTTCCTCAAGGATACTTACAATAAAAGCTTATTAAAAGATAAATGTCAGATTTTATTTACAAAAAGATTTTAAAATAATTTTCACAATTTTCCATACTGCTAAAATACTTAATGGTGTTAATACGACTCATTTTATATTAACACTGATGATGTAGGTTTCCGTAGGGTTCCTGATTTTTTTGCATTTGGTTCCTTATACAGGAATTGGGTTCCACTGACATTCACAATGTGGTCAGTATTTTGTATGCCACAGCATATGTCGTGTCACCTTTAGCGATGGTCCACCATGGTAAAGTTTGCAAACTAATAAAAGCCCACCCATCAGTAGTAGGGGGAAAACGCAGAGTTACCCATTTTGAGCAACCCATCAAGAAAATCCACTAGGAATGGGCTCCTTTACCCTACTCCTATTTGAGTATTTTTTCAGGTTTTTTTGACAGTGGTGTTGCTGTTCGGTTCACCAATGTGGGTATTTTTTAGGCGGAGAGGATACGATCGTGTAACTTTCTTGCGCATGGGTCAGCTTGGGACTAGTTTAGGGAGCGGTGGGTATAAAAGGCACGTATAATTCCGTAGATCTTTATATCAACCACGGCTGCCAAGTACGATGTGATTTCAAAGTTCCAGTGCAAGAAATGCAAGGTAGAGTTTTTATCGCGAGGATAGGTGGAAAATCATTTGCAGAAGCCTTGCATGATAAACTCGATTGCGGAGGACTCGTTTCTTCCTACGATGAATTTTTCGCACACTACGACCAATGCGATGGAAAAATAATTATGCCGGAAAAAAATAAAATTTTAGGGGTATTGTTACTGTGAAGCTTGTTGGAAGTATTTCCTCAATAAGGAGCAAGCTGTAGTTCATACCAGGATTTCACATTCGTCTAGTTTTTTTTACGATGAATGAAGAGACGGTTTCTACATCAGAATATAAAAAAAAAACTATGATTGACGAAGAAGAAAAAACGTGATCTTCCAATGTCTGACAATGGGGTTTTCTTGTGTCAAAACTGCGAAAAGACGTTCAAGAACAATACATTTAAACGGAGGCACGAAAGGCGTCACGAAGGAAAATGTAACGTAACCTGTAAATCGTGCGGTGTGACTTACTCTAATCTGCTTGCGTATAAACGGCACAAATGTAGAGGGACTGTAAAAAACGTGCGAGGGAAATGGGACAGTCTTCAACAAAGAGACGTAAATTGTCTTTTCCTAAACTCAAACCTCTGTTGAGGAAAGTCATAATTTCTCAAATATCCACAAATTTCAACCTCGTTGTCCACAACGTCAGATCTCTAGTCGTACCTTAATAGAGGATACCAGAATCGGCTAGTCTTTGTCCTACATGATTCATGATTTGAAAGACAGGACGGAGATGACCAATGATACCGAACTCGAGCTGAGGCCGTTATGTTTGGAATTAGGTGAGTTTGATCTTGTGCGCGATGCTTTCAACAGTTTCTTCTTAACTTTTAAGCGGGATTTTACGTTGGATGAAATGCACAAGGAGCCCTTGAATTTGTTTGAACGGTACGAGGATAACATTGGAAGTGTAAGAATTTCTAAAACAAACTCGAAAGGTTGTACATAGCCTACGTGGACTTTGAAGCGGCACTTCAACCAGTCTCGAGTTAGGATGGAAACGATACATACACCAGAGTTAACCACATGCACCAAGCTTGCAGTTTAGCCTATGTGGTTGTTGACCATTTAGGTGAAGTATTTTCCAAAAAGTTGTACAGAGGAGTAGACTGCGTGAAGGTTTTCTCCGAATCTGTACTAGAGGAGCAGAAATATATTGTGACTTACATGGATCCCCACAAGCAACGAATGAAACGTTTAACCAAGGATGAGTAGTTGCTCCACCAAACAGCTGCTGTGTGCCATCTTTGCAAACACTGTGCATTTGCCCCTCCCCAAGAAAAGTTTAACAGGTTTACGGAAGTACAAGACCACGACCACATCACTGGTGAATTTAAAGGAGCCGCGAACAGCAAATGTTACTTTGCATACACTTTGAACAAAAACATAGCGGTTGTTATGCATAATTTCAAAAAAATACGACAGTCATTCCATCGTGAAGGCTGTGAATTCGTTTAGAGATTTGAAGGTTCTGCATAATGTAAGGATCATCGCTAAGAACAAGGAAAGAATCAGCAGCATGAAATTAGGCAGTTTTACTTTTATCGATAGTCTAGCATTTATGACGACATCGTTGGAAACTTTAGCTTCGAACTTAAAGCGCTTCAGCATTACAGACAAGCTTTATGAAGGTGAATCGATTGACCTCGTATAAGGCCTTAGGCAAAGCGTTGTATTTCTGTACGAATACCTTCCAAACGTGGAAGTTTTTGAGGAGGAATGTTTACCCCCTGTCAGCATTTACCACATTGTTAAAAGGAGCGATCTGTTCCAAATATTATGAACACGCGATGAAGATTTGGGATTTGAGCAAATGCAAAACGTTTGGAGAGTACCACGACCTGTATTTGAGGGCAG
>JAHWFP010095310.1:0-11230 GCA_023313725.1 Lithobius niger | reverse complement strand
ATAATAATAATAATAATAATAATAATAATAATAATAATAAAAAGGTTTCCCACTACTAAGTGGAGCGGACGTTGGAAGGGCGGTGAGCCACTGACTCCAATCCGAAAGAATGCTGCATGGTAATTTATAATTAATACTGCCGCCTCAAGAACCTGGATAGCGGCAATTTATCTAAAATTCTTCTGAACATACTTACAGAGGTCGCCGAGACTGCTTCCTCAGTCAGGGAGTTCCAAACAGGAACCACCCTCACAGAAAAAAAATGTTGACGACACTCCAGTCTCGAGGGCTGAACTAAAAGCTTCAAAGAGTGGCCTCTAGTGGAGTGAACAGGGCTCAGGTCGAAAAAAGGCAGGTCCACAGACATGAAACCTCGCAAAATCCTAAAGGTGAGCACAAGATCGAATTTCAGTCTGCGAAGTTCCAGAGGTTCTAATTTTAGCCTTTCCAGGCGTTCTCCGGCCGGAATTTCCTTGAATCCAGGCAAACCTTTTGTGAATCGTCGCTGGACCAACTCAACCATATCAATATCTCTAAGCAAGGAAGGCGACCACACGGGGGTGGCATACTTCAGTAATGGGCGCACAAAGACTTTAAATGCCCAGACCCGGATATGTATACTGCATGAATTAAAACATTGATTCACAATTGCAAGGCGACGGAAAGCCAGAGCAGTAATCTTATTACAGTGCAAGGAAGGTTTAAGGTTCGACGTAAACCACACCCCAAGGTCACGAACCTCGTCCACATCAGGCATCGGGGTGTTGTTCAGCCTGTATGTGTGGCTCAGATTTAAGCATCCTATATGGAATGTGACGCATTTTTGAACAGAGAGTGGCAGCTGCCAAGTTTTTGACCAGTCTGAAATATTTACAATCTCAGTTGTGAGAGCGATAGTATTCTGCACAGAAATGATCTCAGTTCCAAGTTTCAGATCATCAGCAAATTTCAAATAATTTATACCTGAGCTGGTACAAGATAGGTCGTTTATATAAATTATGAACAGCAACGGGCCAGTACAGAGCCCTGAGGGACCCCGCTCACAATATTGGAAACTGAAGATAGAACTTCCCCCACTCGTACCCTCTGGGTGCGCCCCTCAAGGAAGGCTGTGATCCATTGCAAAATTTGGCCACCGAAGCCCATAACCTGTAGTTTGAAAATCAGTTTCCGATGAACTACAGATTCGAAGGCCTTATGAAAGTCAATAGATGACGTCAGATGATGCCCCCAAATCCAGAGCATTTGTCCACCTATCAAGTGCTACTAGAAGTTGATAGGTCGCAGAAAGGCCTGGCATAAAACCAAACTGGTCCTGGTGAATAAGTGAACCTCTTTCTAAGTAGTTCATATGATTTATAATGATAGATTCCATTAGTTGCACGGTATTGCTGTCAAGGCAATCGGACGGTAGTTTCTTGGATCTGATGTAACGAGTTATCCCGTAACGAAAGTGTAGTTATTAATCCAAGGTAAGATCTCATTTCATCCAGTACTAAGCGGGACACTAGCGGCAGTTGCGGCTGCTAATACCTCTGATAATGATTTGCCTTCGTGCTGCTTCAAAAGCAAAAGGATTATCACAACTACCGCTAGGCCCCCGCATAGAACTGGAAGAAGTGAGATGCTATAAACATCGCGTTAAAATAACTTAGAAGCAAATAGGCCTACGGTAGAAGAAATTACGAATGTAATTTACTCGTGGTTTAAGTTGTAATTGTATTATTAGTTCTTTCTCCTAAGAAATTATTGCAAGATTGCCGCACAGTACACAGGCTACCATTCTACTAAGAAAGAAAATTGTTAAATACTTACTTACCAGAAAAGAAAACAGTAGTTTTCAACCAGTCACACTCCACGTTTTTGCTTGTTACGCGCTTCATTATCGTTGCTAAGCAACAACTTATGAGAACGGACCAGTCCACTTTTCGTCGTGAGCATCAGGGATGGAAGGACATGTGTTGTGCTACTTGCTTGCTCACTAACCAGACTACTGTTTTACAGACGATGTATTAGAAACTAATACGACGAGTTTCAGCGTCATAGACCAGGGATTACCTCCCCCAGCAAAAGCCTCTTTTCGCACAGAATTTTTTTTAATAACAAAAGGAAAAAACAATTAAATACTGTTTCCCACCAAAAAGAAAGTAGCAATTTTTTATTAGTACCATAAAACGTAAAACAAAAAATTGACTCAAGTGGCCCCCCAGCCAGTTGGATCACCGGCCAATGGCCGTTGGGGCACTATTGCCAGTCCGCCCCTGGCCACTCTCCCTGCTTATTAATAACTATACATTGTCATGGGTAACTAGTTTTCACTTATTCTAGAGTGCAGCTCACAGCCAATCCCTAGTCGACAATAGCGACACGAGAAAGGCCCACAGCAAGTTCTGCAGAGCATAATATAGACCTTTACACTTTCAGCCTAGCATCTAATAAAAACTACAGCTTCTGAAGACTCAGGCGGGGCTGGTTGTCATGGCATAGCAACTTGAGTCGACTTTTGAAAAGCCACCATGAAGGAGCTTACTACCGTATTTCATAAAGAAGTAAAATGGACTCGACACCTACCTCATTGAAGTTGCTACCTCGCAGTACTCATGAAACAGTCTGCCACGCGAGGATTTACCCTCATCTTCGACAAGTTACTGGTGAAGGAATGCACGGAGGGTCCGTTAAGTCTGGAGCCTAGGAGGGGCGGCTGCTGGAGGTCTGTTGTTATTTACCCCTTCCTTGCCTTTTTTTCTTCAGAGTTTCTTCAAATATTTGGTTTCCACGTGCATTGTCGCGTTTCCCATCCCCCCCCTCCCCGATTCCCATTTCCCTACACACGCCTAGAGCGCTATTACCAAGCGCTCACGCGTGTCCCTGTAGTAGTAGTTGAGTAGCAGACTCAATAGAAGCATGGCGTGTCACCCTCATCTCATGAAAAGTTCGGCCTCCTGCAGTGACGGCGCCAGGGGTGGGCCAGAGTGGGCCCCCCCCCCCCAATATTTCACGGCCCCCGCCGGCCCCCTCAACCCAAATACTCAGGTCTCCACCAGAAAATCAAATAATAAAAAAAACTTGCAGGGCTAAACTTGAAATCAAATGAATAAACAGAACGTTTATTTTTTTATTTTATTTATATATGGATGTTTTTTTTTAGCAACTTTGCAATATATGTGAACCCGAATTTATTTTGGGTGGTTATAGGGCTTATTTTACAAATACATTGAACTGTATTGAAGCTTAGGTTACGTTAAGTTGAATTAAACGGAATAAAAGTGCCTAATGTGGATGCCTTAAAAAAAAATCCTTGGCCGACTCTATTTCCAGATGTGCCCTCTTACGACCCCCCCAAACAATTTAGTCCTGACGCCGTCACCGGCCTCCTGGCACATGTAATTACTTTGGTTTAAAATGTGATCACCAAGAAAAAAGCCTGATGTCACAAAAAAGAAGATCACTTTGTTGACTGTGAAACGAACCATCAAATTTGTCCGGTAAATTTGAAAGACTGATGTAATGCATCTTTGAATAAGTTAATCCTGGGACAAGTGTTTGTGTATGAACTCTTTATAGTTGGGAAATTCTGTGAACCCAGGCTTCCTCCTGTATAAATTGGGGCCTAACGTTCCAGGGTTGCAGTCCCTATTCGGGTGCCAATTCGTAAGGGAGCCAGGGTTAAAGGTATTCCCCCTTTACTGAGAGTCCACCACAAAC
Source organism: Lithobius niger (assembly GCA_023313725.1). Taxonomy (NCBI): domain Eukaryota; kingdom Metazoa; phylum Arthropoda; class Chilopoda; order Lithobiomorpha; family Lithobiidae; genus Lithobius; species Lithobius niger. The sequence goes on along the minus strand of JAHWFP010095310.1, from coordinate 7,525 downwards.
ACTCACCCATAGACAAACTCAGCCAGAGTAGCACAACAACAATGTCTTTATTCCTGGCTTGGTCACAGCAAACAAAGCAAACACTACAGCCAGGAGGCTGATCTCCACACGAAATGAGCGGTGACAATATGCTGCTGTACGTCTGCAACTCAATTACAACTACTACTCGGGAAAGTTATTAGGGAGATGTACGTGCAGGAGCGCTTGCCAACAGAGCTGTGGGCGGGGCACATTCAGGGAAATTGGAATTGGGGCAGCAACGACACAACGTGTTTTATACACAACCAACAAATGCGTAGGGAACACACAAGGTGATCTACAAAAACACAATGTGAAAACTTCCAAAAATCAAGGGTTAAAAGGGTAGGAAGGCAGAAGTCAAAGGTGCATACCCAATCTTCTTCCCGAAAGAAGGATACCAGGAGGCAAGCCAGAAATGCAAACAAAAAATATTTAAATCACTGGTAAAAAAAATTTATTATAAGCACAGTTAACACTGTGCATTACTGTACATGATTTATATTATAGATAACACTTTTTTCTTCAAATTGCCAGCAACTGTTAACATTCTTACAAGCATGCAAAAAAAAAAATTATAACAGATTTAAAACTTATTTTCTGTGACTACAACACTGATAAGTTCATGTTTTGTCGTAGGATGGTTTCATGCTTTCCAGGTAACTCCAATCAAAATTATTTCCAGGAGGGTTAAGGGATGACAGCTGATCCTGTAATCTGAAACGAACGAAAAAAAAAAAAAAAAAAAATCAAGATTAGGCCACGGGAAAAAAAAATTTGATTCCAGGGAGAATATCGGTCTAAAAAATAGGCTGGTCTACCTTATCTTCCTATTGGTATTGGAAAGTATGGTTTTTTTTTTTGCCATCTTAAAACAAAATTGGTCCATTTTGATGTTCCAGTATACCCATTTTAATGTTTTTGTTTTTAAGCTCTTTCGAACGCAGCTACAGTATAATCTAGAATACCCGAGATCTCTGTTATCTGGACTGTTTTTTTCTATTGAAAGGTCAGAAATTCAGCTGTTTAAGTAAAAAAAATAAGGCATCGAGTTGCTTAATAATGATTCAGAAAGTAATTTTATCCAAAAATCTTCTTGTAAACCTATGGCCTAGTGGATAAAAATGCAAAGTTGTCTCAATCGTGCTACGTGCTCGCCACCGGGAATATTTGTAGTGTAATGAATTTTTAAACCATGCTAGATATTTAGAACGTTTTCTGCTGTTCTTGTAGTGTGTACTAGGAAACAGGCTTGGGCGTATTGTAGGCGGATGCAGACAGAACTTTATTTCAAATTATATTTAGTGTTATTTCAATGACTTTACCATATTTGTTAATAATAATTAAAAATTGAAAATCTGGGGAAAATACTCACTCGGCTAAGTTTGGGCTCTTTGCCTCTTTGTGTGACGTGCTGCTGCTCTTTGCTGGCCTTTGTCTTATTTTAGCTTTTTTTTTTTCAAGTAGGCCTAAGCCATGTATCATATTTATTTTAATAGGCTTTCGTTCACTCCAGCATTTAGTTTCTGTTTAGTCATTTTTAGTCTCTTTCCACATCCCACACTAAAGATGTGGGCCATCACAATACAGAACGTTTGTCCCTACTGGAGCTGTTAATAATAATTCTTACATTGTTTACAACAACTGCTACGCAAAATGTCTTCACTAGATTAAAAAATTATTAATATTAAAGCATTAACTGCAAGCCAAACAATCATCAGCAACTATAGTTTCGACAATAATCAAAAGCTGCAGACGGTATAAACCTTGACGATACCATTACTATTAGAGTCATAATTACTGGAATTATGCAGAAAATGTCCGCTCATTTTCACAACGAGGACACGCTTCAATGTCCAGCTAATTTTCGGTGCGGACATTTTCTGCATAATTCCAGTAATTATGACTCTAATAGTGACGAGAACTTTCACAGTAAGGTAACGAACGATGTTGACGATACCAATGAAAATATTGCGGCGCTACCTTCAATCTTCTCACAATACTGCTTGGCAAACTTTGGTTTTCGGTTCATCTTGCGCTTAATGAAATACAGTCTTCTTGGAGCATTTGTCCTACTTTCAGGCAGCTTAGGGTTGTCTTCTCACCAAAGCAATCCTGCTCACCTGTCGCCGACACGCTACGTAGTGGTTTCCATAATCAATCGCTTCAGATCTTGGGTCTTCCTTGGATCGAATGCGTTTCTTCGGAACCTGCACTCCAAAGGCCTCGGTGCTGAACGACTCCTTCACTAGCTTACGCAGTTCCTCATCACTTTCCGTGTGGCAAATACGCAGGCCCACTTCGTTGACTCATCTTCTGAACGGCATAATATTCCCATGACAGACCTAGCTCTGACCTTTGGTACGCGATAGCACCGGTCCATTCTTCGGGCCCTCAATGACTTTTCTGGCGATGATCAAGACGCAATTATCTTGGCCAATCATAATGGTGGGTCTAGCATTCTTCAACTCTGGGAGTTCAACGTGCTGCAGGTATTTCCATTTTATGGGAAGATTTTTTGGGAAGACTGACTGTTGTGGCAACGACAGGTTCTTGACAGTCCTCACATTCTTGACGGAATGCTTCTCACCTTTGCCGCCGACAAATCCCAGAGTCACTCTCTTGGAATTGGCTTCTCACTTGATGATGGCATTCGTCTACTGCCTGGTGAGTACTTCCTTTGGACCGTTTGCTCTTACGGCATTCGCTGCCGATTCGTCAACCGACCTCACAGTAGATGCTTCGTTGAAGAGTGCGTACGTGAACTTCTCCTGAGGGGCCGTACACCATCACTGGTGCAATTCTCAGCAACACTGTGTTCTGTAGCTTTGGCTGCCATATGTGACTCAACACATCCGCTTTCTCAGTCTTGGTCGTCTCCGAAGTTTTCTCCTTCATTGACTGCAGTAGTGTGTGGTACCACTTCTCACAACCGTCTTTGCCGCAGACCGATTTCATAGGACACTTGCTGATCCGATGGGCCATTTTTAAACAAACGAAAGAGACCTTCTGTTCCTCTGCCCACTTCCACCGCGCCTCGACACCTTCAGCTTCCGGCAGATTCAGTCTCATGATTTGACTTGTGACGGAATAGGCACTCGTTGCTCTCGACATGTTATTCCATTCTGGCTTCTTCGGAGCGTTCCTCCTTCTTGCTTTTTCCTGAGTCTGAGCACTTGTCTGTTGGTTTTCTAGAAGACTCTTCCCTTGCAGTTTTCGTCACCATGCATTCGCTGACTAGACATGCTGCATCGGCAACTTCTTCTAAACCACCCAGCAAGTACTTTCAAGTCTGTTTCTCCAGGAGTCTTCACGAGGTATCTTGCCCAGTCCAACCTCAGATGTGCAGGGAGTTTGCCCAATACTTCTTTTAACAATTGCGGATCACACATATGGTTGTTGCACTTCAGCGTATTTAAAGTCACTACAAGGTTTTGTATTGCGGCCGCAAAGGCAAATAAGGTTTCGAATTGCTCCTCCTTTGGTGCCAGCATTTTGTGGATTTTGGCTATTAAACACTCCACAATATATTCCGACTTACCGAAACGTCGTTCTACGGTTCGTATGACGCGTTCTACATTGCCGGGCATGACCGTAAACACCTGAACAGTTTTCTTAGTGGCGCCTTTCAACGCTTTCTGCAACCGTGCCATATTGAACTCGCAGAATTTAGTGGTTTCCCTAAATTGCGCAATGAAGTTAGGCCACTCCTCTGTGTTTCACTAAAGAAGGGCAGAAGCGATTTATCCATAGAATGCCACGCAATGAAACTCTTCATTTACTGTTCCTGTGGTCGCTGCGTTACAGATTTCATGGTATCAGTAATAGCAGTTGCAAGCTGTTCTACAGCACTGGATGCTACGCCTAGACTTTTACTCGCCAAGTCTTCAGGAGTAGACTGTTTGGCTTTATCCATGCCTTGCAACCGCTTTCAAAAAACTGTGTACACCATGTCTACCATGTTCATTATCGTGTGTACTACCATCATCAGCACTATCGTAATCGTGGCTACCCGCCTCGGATGACCATAAATTCACATCATCATTTTCTTCAGCTAAAATAATTACCTGCTGCAGTTCCAATTTCTTTTTATTATCTGCTTTTGAGTTTCAAGCAGTTTTGCCTCTAACTGTAAGATTTCTTTTTCAGCACTCAGTTCAGCTTCAAGCTTCCGTTGTATAAAAACCTAGTGACTCATTTTTGACTTTGATGTTCTGGAGCTATGGACACGGTGCTCACTGGGGTTGCTCTTTACACGGCCATCTTTAATAGTCGGCGGTGCCAGACTGCCCCCTTCAGCCCCTTGTTCTACATTGTCACCTTCAGTTGCCAGGGCATTCTGCTATATGGTATTCTCATCCCATTCACCAAAGTGATTCTGTGCTCCACCTTTATCAGTCCTCTCACTGCAATGCACTTTCGCACCTTCAGTTTGAGACCTTTTTGCTTTTCAAAGAGACACTACAGGTTTTTTCGTTACTTTCACACGCTGGGTTTCTAGAACGAAGGATCACCCAACTTTATAGTTGTTGGGAAACTCAATGGCGGTTCAATACACTGCCAAACGCCATCAAAGTTTTTGATAAAATAATAATCGCGGCACTCGTAATTTCACACCAACACGAGCCAAGCTAAACGTTCACAGTTTCTCGGCTGGCAACGTAAATAGAAACACAACGATGGCCTAAAACTACCACGATTTACGATCGTTCATTAACAGGCTGTTAACTAACGTTTTATCGCGGCATTGTCTTCTTGAAGGACAAGTTTTTCGCGCCAAACCGGCACACACAAGCAAAGCAAAGTTTCCGGACTGACGCTCATTAGCAATTCGCCTACCACGCACACAAACTTTCAGTCCATAAGTGCCTCACGAGCACCAGTGACGGCAACTACCCGTCACCAAAGTAACTAATTTCAAAACCATAAGTCCACTACCGCTTGTTGCACGAACGAAAGACAGTCAATCTGCGACCAACGGAGGCTTCCGAGCACCACCGAGAAACACAGTCGCTATGAACACAGTAGCCCACGGAGACACCGATCTTTGCCGAAAAACAGGGGCCCTGACACCAAGGTTAGACCAAACCAGGGTAAACGTGTCACCCAGTCATTCACTAAGTAAAAATCACCGCGTGCGCTTATTAGAACCACTTAATTAACTTTTAGTGACCAGACCAGACAATTAATGAACATTATGGAAACTCACATCCTTTGCCCTTTAAATTAAACATACGATTCTCTGATTAAAATGACATGACAGAGAGGTTTGAATTACTACAAGTCGAGCTGTTGCTACTAAGGAATGCTGTAATCTATATAACTAAGATCATAATATTTGTTTGTTTGTTTAGATGGCCAGTTTTTGAGCCCGACACTTTGACCGATTTTCCGTACCTGTGTGTGTGTGTGCGTCCGCAGTGGGAATCTCGGTAATCTTATCTCTTTAGTTTGTGCGTCCGCAGTGGGAATCTCGGTAATCTTATTTCTTTTGTTTGTTTGTATCTCTGTCAGACGGAATTGTCTGTATAAGTAATGATTCGAACTGTGTTTTCAACAAAAAGACACAGGACTGTTTATGTCACAATATGTTCATGCAAACGGGATTTAGGCCTCTTTGTCTCTTAACCCTTGATCTAACTAAATCTAATGAAAGCTTGGGCGACTGCTAATGGGAAATCACAGCATTTTAATGCAAATGTGAAATCACAACAATGCTCTATAAAACCGGCAATATACTGGGGACTGCCCTAGTTAAATCCAAAGACCAACAGAAATAAGCTCATGTCTTTGTTAGAAACCCTTCACAGCAACAACACAAGAAAAAGACATGTCAGGAAAGAGTACCTATCAGGGAAAAGGCCCTGTTGGTAAAATGTAACTGTCAGGAAATTGTATTGCCAGGAAGAGGTACTTGAGGAAAAAGTCCTGTGGGGAAAATGTACGGACAGTGGCGTAGTCGTGCAGGAGCGTACAAGTGCGGCTCTCTGTTACTTTTTTTTAAGGCGGAGCGGCGCTCCGGCACTTATTTGCGACAAGAGCAAGCTCATACGGTATTTTTCTTAATTTACTTATTTTCAGACTCGATGCAGCGTCCATTGTGTTCGCGAGCTGCCATCACCAATTGTCTATTACTCTCTAGAATTTGCTCTACTATCTTATTTACTATTTTGTCTGCATATAATCTACTATTTTGTCCGTACCCTAAGAAAAAAATAGTGTTCTCAGTGTTAATATATAGGTTAGACAGAATGTAGCAAAACTGTTAAACAGGGAAACCAACAATCAGTAAAAACTACTGAACCAAGTATCTTTCAGTTTATTTCTTTCCGACTTTAAGCCGTGCAAGACAAACGCGTGTTTGGGTTTTTTGGGGGTTTAAACTGCCCCCCCCCCCCTCCTTCCCAATATTTCCTAACCATAGCTCCGCCACTCTTTTGTTTACCACTACACCACTGTGTACGGATTCCCCTTTGGACAATGCATTCTCTCTAATGTACACAACCCATCACCGACGACTCATCGTGTCTTTACTTACAGGGATGTTTGACTCAGCCATCTAATTAAAAAGAAATAAACCAAAAATCTCCCAAAGATGTATCTTAACCCGATTCACAAAACCAACAGTAAAACGATATCACCAGCAAAAGTTTAAAACGCACAAAACTTACAAACTTAGACACTCCTGGTTTTCTTGCATGATGCCTTTGGATGCTTTTGATGTCTGGCACAAAATGCCCGAGAGAGACAAAGGGTTACCATCGACACCTGTAAAGCTGGTTGCTGTAAATCAAAGTAATGACATTAGAACTTTAAAAAAATTGCCACTGATGTGATTTAACAAGGAAGCACTAACACTGCATTAGTAATTCAATGTGTCATGTGGTAGAGTAATAAATATGAGCAACTGACGTATGCAGTTGGAAATGCAGACATACCAACAGGACACTAATAAAGTCTAAATGCGTGGTTTACTGAACAGTATCTACATTGCACATTATATTTAAAAAATATGACTCCTAGTTTTTGCTACTACAATATGGAAAATGAGCCAGAAACTTGTGTGGACGACGTAATCACCGACCAGATAAGTTTTCATTGGATGCGATATTGGTTTTGTTACAAAAAAAAACTAAAAACTCCGTTGCTTTACATTTTCCCATTCCCTTTGTTCTTTTTCATCAGGCTTTTAACTTTTTTTTAATCTATGAAAACCACAGTTTTCAGTAAATTCAGCAGTAAATTTGGGGGCGGAGGTAGGAGAAATTGTACTGCGCTGAGGGTACGTAACGTGGATTACTTTAAAATTTATTTACACTTTTTAGGTGTATTACCAAAAAACCACACGAAATATAACACATTCACTATAAGACCGTGATTTCATGTGGCCACCTTTTTGTTTAAGCTTTACTGCTTAATTATTTTTTTTATGTGTATAAAGATTATTTATAAGAATACATTTTAAAACAATACAAATAATTAACGATGTACTACAAAATAGCTTTCG